>JBBPNN010001261.1:0-10864 GCA_038090935.1 Hortiboletus campestris
GTCAAGTTTGGAGGAGGTTCTTTGATGATGTGGGGGTGTATGACTTGGCAGGGAGTTGGCTATGCTGCCAAAATTGATGGTAGGATGGATGGAGACCTTTACCTTCAGATTTTGAAGGATGAACTGCTAAATTCTTTGCAGTTTTATGGTCTTGATCCTCCTGACATCATCTTTCAGCAGGACAATGACCCCAAGCATTACTTGCAAGAAGGTGAAGGTTTAGCTTCAGGAGCAGGATTTTCAAACTATGGTATGGCCTGCACAATCCCCTGACCTAAACCACATTGAGCATTTTTGGGGTTACTTGAAAAGAAGGCTAGCAGATCATAAATCCTGTCCTAAAGGAATTCATGAATTATGGGAGAGAGTTCAAGTTGATTGGGAGGGAATAGCAGTTGAGGAGTGTCAGAAGTTGATAGAGAGCATGCCTAGAAGGGTTCAGGCAGTTATCAAGGCAAAGGGAGGCTATACCAAGTACTAATATATCCAATAAAACTATTGCAATGGTATTGCTGTTTTGAAATGGATGTATCTTAGGGGCATGTGAACCAAATCACATGGCCCTGGTGACAATGTTGTAGCTAAGGGTATGTACGTTATTCGTTCCCACCAAAGCGAAGTGAAGTTCCCACGGGTGATTGCGGGGCACTGCGTGCCCCAGTTGGGGTTAGGCATTGCAATAGTTTTGCACCTCACTGTATAACAGCGAGCCGATGACTGTCTGGAATCGCGTCTGAAGTTTCTGGTTGACAGGGGCTGTGTTCTTCTCAGGTTGGTAACCTTGAGGAAGGGGTGTACGAGCAGGTTGTGCATTGATCATTCCACATCACTCAAGTACTTTCTTGAGGTATTCGCGCTGGTCAATATGTAACCAGCAACCATCTCAATGAATGTTCATTCAGAGGAATTCTTTGGTATCTCGGCAGCCTTGACTTTCTCGACTAAGGCTTTTGAGGGGCCACAAAAGAGGCATTGTCGACATAGATGATTGCAACGACAATGGGGTTCCCTTCTTTGTAAATGAAGAGGCTGGCATCTGTTTTAAGACACTCAAAGCCTAGTTCCTTCATAGACTCGTTGAGCTCATTCCACCAAGCTAAACCTGCTTGTTTAAGCCCATATAGGGTGCAGAGGAGTCAAAGGACTTTGTTTTTAAGATGAGGAGGCACAAAGCCTTCAGGAAATTCCATATAAATTTCCTCATCTAATTTGCCATACAGATAGGCAGATCGCATATTGAGACTGAAGATGCGCCAGTTCTCTAAGGTGGCGAGGGCAAGCATGCATCGCACTGTCTCAAATCGCACTACTGGGCTGAAGATCTGATCGAAATCAAAGACCTTCAATTTGCAAGAATTCTTTCGCAACTAATCAGGTGCATTTATGGCTATCAGATTTTTGTTACACTAAGCATAGAACCTAGCTTATCGGTGAGAGTCACATGATGAACAATGAGTAAAGTAACAAGTCTTGAGTTTGAGGGCTGCATTAACCTCACAGCTAATCGAAGAGTCTTCTATGCTTGGTAGGCATAGAGACTATGAGAAGGGTCTCGACAAGTAACTTGCAAGTTACCACCGGATTGGGCTAGATACTACACTTGTATTGCATAGAACTAACTGGGGAAACTACTAGTACAATGGGTGTTTACATATATACTATGAGTGGACCCTGAATAAGGAGTCCAAAAGGGGAAATGGAACAGCGGAGCACTGTTCGAGAAGGGGATACGTCCATAAGGGGAATGGGGTCAAGGGTAAACTGCGGACTGTGGAAGGAAATGGAAAAGCAGAACAAAAGGAAGACATACTGTGGCCTACAGAAAAGATCAGGAGTTCTGGAAGAAAGAGAAGAGCAGAAGAAGAACGGAACTCTGTCGGTCAAGGATCTCTAAGGATCAAAGGAATCAGAAGGAAGGTCAAAGAAATGGGCGAATTCAGAAGTGGAGTCCTTGGGTTCCCATGCGGTAATCCACAAGTTGAACTTGTGTTCCTCAGCCTTGGTCATTCAGGGGATTTCTGTAACAATTTTTCATCGAAAACCCATTGATTTTTTATGACTTTTCGGCCAGTGGGGCGGTCTGCAACTTCAAGACTTTGCATTATTTCAGCATGTCTAACTCTGTTTCACACACTGTGAACCATTGCTTTCACTCTGATTCAGGTAGGCAGAGTAAGTCAAAGTAAGACCATTTGTGATAAGAAGGCTTTTTAGGCTCATCGCTGAGGAGAATTGCCTTTGTGCATAGGTAAGAAACCAGTGCATCTCCCCCTTCCTGGATTATGCATTTGACACTATCTTCCGAAGGAGTAGGGCATGGAGGCATAGCACCAGGAACTGGTGGTGTAGCTGGCACAGAAGGGGCAGATTGACCAGTAAGGTCTTTCTAACACGATTCACGTTCTATTTCTTGTATTTATTGAACTAGGTTTCGGTGTTCTCCATAGATGTTGCCAGGCCATCTAGGGGGTTGCCTGATTCGCTCAGAGCGTTGCAGCAAGGCAGGAGGGGCATCAAGTTGTGGTATCCTCCAAGGAGGGGTGCGAGGAGGGGATGGAGTGAGTTCGCGGTCAACAGGTGGTGGCAAAGGGGATCGCTCAGAAGGACTTTGATTGGAGGGGCCGGAGCATTTCCTTGATGGTCCTGGTAGATTGTCGTCACTCTCAAGATCTGAAGATGGAGGCACGTGTTGTTGGCATTGGGGACACCCTCGTTCCTCAGGATGGTCATGGGGAAAATGCTGACCACTGACTGGTTTGTGGGGTTGAGCATCAGAACATCTAGGGAAGAGGTTCTCATCAAAAATCATGTGAGCATAAGTATGCAGTGAATTGTTGGGATGCATGAATAGGTAATTGCATTCATTCCCAGGCGCTATGCCCAGATAGATCATGAGCTGCGATTTAGGTTGCCGTTTGCCACCATGTGTATCCACTGGCAGGTGAACATGTGCAGCACATCCAAAGACGCATAGATGAGAGATGGTTGGAGGCTCTTTTGATAGGAGTTCGTGAGGTGTCCTCCAGTTTAAACCTTGTTTGGGAGTGCGATTGTACACATGTACCACATGCTGGACAGCAAACTCCTAGTAAGAAGATGGAAGGCATGCGTGAAGATGCATTGCCTGTGCTTTGTCCATGAGAGTGTGAATGAATTGCTCAGCATGGCTGTTTTGCTATGGGGTATGGGGTGCAGATTCATAGACATGAATGCCATGATTGCGCATCAATTGCCCGAAGGCTTTTGATTTGTATTCTCCCCCTGCATTGGACATCCAGCCTTTTATGGAGGTGGAGTACTGATTCTGGATGTATTTTATAAATTCTTTTGTGGCGCTAAGTGTCTGGTCCTTGATGCAGAGGGGTTTAATCCATCCTTTGGATGTACTGTATAATCATCATAAAAAATGATGATGTACCTCGATTTATGATAAGATTCTACCTCAAAAGATTTGAGGTCTGAGTGTACAAGATCAAAGGGGTGCCTTCGCTTGCGCCGTGTTAGGGGTGAACATGCAATTGGGCTGTTTGCCTAGCTGACAGCCAGGACAAATGGATTCCTGAGATGGAATTTGGACGTCTGGAAAGTCTTTGATATGCTTTCACGCAGCTTGAAGAACATCCTTGGAGGGATGGCTGAGACGGCAATGAATGAGTTCATAATCAGCAGTGATCATGGTATAATTCACATTGGAGATATTTTTAACCACTTGGGCATGGACCCAATACATGGTGTCCCCATGGTGGTGAAAGGCGATCACTTTGCACTTTGTGCAATCATTGTAGATGTGCATGTTGTTGTCAGAGCTCTGGGCGTAGAGACAGTTGTTCCAAAGGAGTGTTCCAAGGGAAATGAGGTTGAGGGTACAATCTGGCATATATATTGTAGGCAAGAGTTGCACAATATTTTCTTTATAGCGGATGAGAAATGTCCCTTGCCCTAAAACTGGGGCAGAGCCATTTGCTGTGCTTGAAAAGCGTGGCTTGGCGAAAGGTTGATACTCCACAAAGTGGTTGATATCGTTGGTGAAGGGGGATGATGCTCCAGAGTTCAGAAGCCACATGTCTGACTCTTCTTTATATTCATGTGAGTTCTTATTTAGGTTCTTGCCTTTACAGCAATCACACATAGCATGAGAACGCATAGATGGAGTGTCCATTTCATCACTATCTACTACAGACAATAGAATATAATCTACATACTGTGGCGAATAAGGGAGTTGCTCATCAGTGTCTGAGAGATGTGAGTGTGATGGAAAAATGTATGTTTCTGATAAAATACCATCAACTCCAAGAGCTGGAGGTGACTCTGCACCCAGAGACATTTAATGGACTTGCAACAACGTGACTGACATGTATCTCTCTCTGCGGAGTCTGGACCTCTGAAGTCCAGACTGTGTACCTATTACACACTCTCCATATGATCCATCTTCATTCCTGCTCTTCAGGGTACAAGTGTGCCTTCACCACATACTATTTAGCTCTTGCTTTATCTACTGGCACCTCAGTTGTTTCCACCCTCTTTGGCAGTGGCTGAGCTCCGGTCTACTCCAGTCTATTCAGCTCCGGTCTGCTTCGGACCTTCGATCCTTGTTAGTTTTGTCTTTGTCTTCCCTGCCATTGAGGTCATAATAGTCCTCATATGGCATTTTGATCTCAGTGTCCTCCCCCACAGGATAGCCAGAGTGGATGGAGACGGTGTCTTCATCATCCATTGACATGATGGAGGCCTCCTCTTGGTAGAGGGGCATGTTGTCGCCAAAAGTGGTGGTGAAGGAGGGTGAGAGGTGGTGGACCATGGTGTCACAGTCATGCTCCTCATAAGCAGGTAGATGGGAGAAAGAGGCGATGGGTGTGCCAAAATTGTAATCGCCAAGGTTGATGATAGGTGCATGGGGGTGATTTGCAACCTTGTCCAGACAACTGACTGTCTTGATGGTGGGGGTGACCCCAAGGCAATGTGCGAGTGAGATACTTCGCTGCGTTTGTGGAAAGGTGGGTGGGCCATAGTGGGCCTCACCTGTGGTGTGCACGTGACAACAAGGGTCGAACGTGGGCATGGTAGGAGTGCGGTTGGCTGGGTCAATGACCACAGTGTTGTTGAATGCAAAGGAGGCAGTGAGGGAGGAGTCATTGGTGCACATGTTCTCACGTCGCTGCACCCATTGGTCCTGCTTCACTTGGCTGGCAGCTGAGTGCTGGCTGTGAGTCCTCTTCTTCTTCTGCTGGGAGCCCTCTCCCTGCTGCTGAGATTGCCCTTGCGGGCATTGTTGCTGCTGCTGCTGGAATTGAGGGTCAGGGCCCTTATGCTTCACTGCAGAGATCTTATAAGTGTGGTCGTTGGGCTTATGCTTACTTGCATATTGCTGCCAACCGATGAGTGTCATGCGCTCAATCTCCTTGAGAGATGGTGTGGATTCTTTGGACTTGTCATCGTCTTTCTCCTTACCCTTGCCCTTTCCATCAACAGCGGTGCCTGGGCTCATGTTGAACAACTGGGCCATAACATTTATGTACTGCAGTAATTTCACAAGTACAATCATAGACTGGAGGGGGGCGGGGACTTCATGCTTGAAGTCGCAGAGTTGGTTGGAAAGGAGGCAGAGCTTGGAGAAGGTGGCCTGAGAATGGTTGTTCTTGGGGATGGTGATGGCCATGAGTTCCTTGAACTCCAAATAGACTGTGGCGATGGAGGGATGGAAGTACTTCTCTTTAAGGGAGTCCCAGATGGTGGATGCAAGGTTTGCAACACCATATTGGTGCGCGAAGTTGATGTCGATTTTTAGGATAAGGGTGCTGAGGGCCTTGTTGTTGTCATTGTTCCAGGAGTCAAGGTCATCCTGGTTTTTGTAGACGCCCTCTGTCATTCCCTTGACGGGGGAAGGATGGGGCTGAGTGATAACGTACCAAATACCCTGGGTACGCAGGTAGGCGCACATGAGGGGCACCCAGTGGAGGTAGTTAGGGCCAGTCAAGGTAGGGACCTTGGAGGCGAGGGAACCAGTTTGGTTGGACATAGTATAGAGATAGAGATAGAGGACATTAGTAATCTACTCAATGTTGGAACAAAGAGAAAGGTGGCGAGAAGGTCACACTTTGAAGCTTCAGAGCCTTGGATCAGTGAGACATAGTCTCCCCCTGTATCCAGGTTCCAGTCACATATGTTCCGGCGTAGAAATGCACTGGAATGCGACATATCGCACCAAAGAGCATACAAACACATCTGAGGGTGAGAGCAGGTGAAACCAAGTGATGGCGGCGAGTAGACTTGCACAGCACAATCATCAGGGCTCATAACCTGTCGGAAGCATGCATTGATGCAGCCACACAGCTTACCTGCTGGTGGTGCTAACTTAGGGAAGGTAGTGGTATGGGATCAAGAGTGATTGTAACTCAGACATGCTGAGTCCAAACTTATATATGCTACATGAAGTGCATGTGAACTAACTACTATAAGTGAACTACTACCGTATCTACACAAGTTTGTTCAACAAGATGTTCCTGAATGATGCCGTGTGCTTTTTCATCATGCTCCTGCCAGTCATGGACATCTGAAGTGGTGACTCCAGTTGTTCCAAGGGCAGGTGCAGTATCCATTCCGGAAACCACTCCATAGACTTTGCTGCTGCGGAGTTTTTGGGTGGTCTTGACCTTCCATAGCAGGAAGGTTTTAGGTCCGGTTAGGATTTTGTCACTTCAGATGGTGTCTGATGTCATGTTGGATGGCAGGACAGGGTGAGGTGACAGGAGAAAACATTATTTCCTGGCGGTGGCATCAGATAGCTGGTAGCCAGAGTTTGTTTGAGAATGGAGGGCACATTGAGGAATATGCAAGCGTGCTGAGGAATGCGCGAGTGGGTGAGTTGTTTGTTTATTTGGCGCGAGCAGGGCTCATAACCTGTTAAAGTCCGGAGGTCCGAAGGTCTGGAGTTCAGTGGAGCAAGTTTGGTGCTATTTGTACTGAAGCTCAGCTGTTGCCTAAGATGGGCGAGAACAACTGTATTTATCTATTCATACCAAAGCTATGGTACATTAGTCTCAGAATAAATAGTGGAGTAACTAACTCACCTCAGCTGTTGCCTAAGACGGGCGAGAACAACTGAGGTGTTGGGGAGCAGAGTGGAAGTATATGTACTGTATGGTGAAGGCACACTCATATGTACCTCAATAACTGTCAGGGAAGAAGGATGAAGGGAAAAGGTATAGTAATGGCTGTCAGGAGGCATTGCCGAGTGGCAGCACTGTACCATAAAGAAACACAGTGCTCTGGAGTGAAAACTCCTAACTTCTAACTCCAGAGTGAGTAGTATGATTTAGATAGTTCCTTCAGAGGACCGGACAACTGGAACTCCTTCTGGAGTAAGTAGAATTTTGTCAGTCTCAAATGTCAAGCTCTTCACTCGTCATCACACGTGCTTTGTAACCACCATAAGGCATCCTGGACCCTAGGGATAAGGGGAATCCGTTGATCACGTGAAGATCAGGAGTAAATGACTCAGAGAAATTGTTGTTATACATGCTTGTCCAGCATTTAATAAATAAGAATAATGTTGCTTTCGCCCATAGTGCACTAGGGCTGGTTCTTGGGTGACATTGACCCAGGCGTGGAGGGATACATGATACATTTCATCCCCAGTTCACGTGATTACCATACATCACATTATCATACACAACATTACTGTGTAGTGCTCCTGAAGCCAAGGAGATATTTTCCAGTTCCTCCATCCTCTACTCCAACCTCAAGATTTGTACCCCCGGGCCCATTTTCCTACCACATTTGATCTCAAGTTCCTAGAAGTTGTATTTTATGAGGACTTGGAATACTTGGATAATGTGCAACAATGGCTGACATCTGGAGAGATTCCTGAGAGCCAACCCCTATGCACCAATCACCACCCTCGCCTTCTTCTGAAATCTCTCTTACACCATCTTTGCCTGATCGTATCCCCATTGCCCAATGTTCACTGTTCCTTTGACGAGTGGACAATCCACAATACTCCATCCACTCTGACATGGATCTGAAAGCAAGGGCAGGTGTTTACAACGACCCTGCCACATTCTACAACCTCTATCAAGAATGGTATGCCAACCACTTGAGAAATCCCACCATCGCGGGCACACTACCATGACCACCAATGTACTGTACATGGAATGAGGAGTCAAACGGGTCCTTACCCCAGTAGTCGCCACTCCTCAACCACAAAGGCCACCAACTTGTTCCATGTCGCCCCTTATTCGCAGCATTGAACATGTACACATATTGAGTCCCCAAGCAGGATGAATGCCCAGACTCAGAAGGACCCCTGCACATGAGGCTGCAGTGCGCCCTACCAGAGACCTTCTCTCTCCCACGCTGATGGCAAGGCCTAATGCCAAAATAGGAAAATCTTTGGCTGTGAAGCCTGACACTTTCGAGGGTGACAAGGCAAAGTTTATCCAATGGTGGAGAACTATGTCTCTCTACTTTGCCGATTTCAAAGAGGAGCCTTCTGACAGACAGAAGATGCTCATGGTCCTCTTGTACATGAAGGGACAGAACACTGCAGGAAGGTTTGCTGACCTTCTTGTAATTCAAGGGCGAGACTCAGTTAACTCCTTCAATAAGTTTGCTGATCAGCTCAAGAAGACCTTCCAACCATCAGACCAGAAGTGCAGTGCTGAGAAGAAGCTCCTCGCGCTCAAGCAAGGAAAAGAGACTGTTAAGGACTTTATGACTCGACTAAGGCAACTAGTGATTGGGGCGGACTATAACATCCAACACCACTCCCACCTCCTCATAAACATCATGTGCAACAGTGTGCACAATGACACAGTTGAATTCATCAAGAAAGGTGAAGGGGAAAACAGAACAGCAGAGTGCTGTTCTAGAAGGGGATATGTCCGTAAAGGAAATAGGGTCAAGGGGAGGAACGAAAAGGAACAGAACAGAACAAAAGGAAGACATACTGCAGACTGCGCAAAGGATCAGGAGTTCCGGCTGGAATAGAAGATCAGAAGAAGAATGGAACTCTGTCTAAGGATCAAAGAAATCAGAAGGAAGATCAAAGAAACGGAGGAAATCAGAATTGGAGTCCTCGGGCTCTCTGTAACATTACCCCCATTGTACTCCTGAGACACCATCTCAGAATCCAGCACTTCCATTGTTGCTGTCAGTTTCGTTGGGGTCTCTGCTGTTTGCTCTAGAGAGGTAGACTGGACAAGAGGATTGGATGTGTCCGGGAGCATAGACCCTACAGTAGGGGCACTGATAGGTGGGGCAGTTGGGATGGAGGTGGCTGGGGCTGCCACATACGAAGCAGTGAATAGCTGCGCGATTGCGACGTCAAGGGAGCACAACTCCTCAGACAACTGTGGGGGAAGTCCAGGGCATGGATCGGAATATGGATTCGAGGGTGCTGACCATCTGAGTGAAGTTGAGGTCAGGGGCAGGTGTGGGTTGGCATTGGTGAAGTGGAGATGGCACTGGGAGAGGGTCCAGCAACGAAGGGGGTTGGCTTTCTTCCAAGGTCGCTGCAGTAGCAGCTCCGGAGTCAAGGTCTGGAGTAGAGTCGAGGGAAGTTGACCCAAGGGTGAAGGAGTCCGAGACTTTGGAAGAAGGGGGCGTAATGTTGGGAGGAGGTTCCTTCGTTGCTGCTCAGTACAAAGTCCTGAAGAGGCAGTGAGAATTCGCCGCATGACTGGCTCTGGGACAAGGTGGAAGAAGCAGGAGAAGTGGGTGGCGCAGAGGAGCTGGAGGACCTCATATCGTTGGGCAATGAGCCTCTGGTTCCACCGAAGGGCGTCTGCAGGGGAAATGTTGGGGGTCATTGCTAGATGGAGTCTACCATGGGAATAGTTGTGGTAGAGCCAAATGAGACCCGCGGTGAAGACTTCCCGATCATTCCTGAACTCCACACTTTGTTCGATAGGGAGGAGCGCTGCCAGGTCTTCAAGGACGGATGTGATGACGACATGAAGGTCTCAAAGAGGGAATCTGTTGAGGGAGGAGAGAGGAATGGCAGGGTCAGAAGGGGAAGTGGAACGTTCTACGGTAATGGGAGAAGACATAAAGAAAAATCAACGAAACTAAAGGAACAAACAAAATTCCCAGGCATTTAAATACCCAGGGGAAAATCCAAATTGGGAATATCGGAAGGAGTCGGATGGAGCGGAGGCAGAAAGAAGCTCAGAGAGACAGAGTTCTGATGCTTCTTCGGATCAAAGTGGGATTGGGTGGAGTCAGGACTGTGGAAGGCAGTGGGGTTGTGGACTGCGGACTGCAGACTGCGGACTGCGGACACAGCATGGGGAAGATAAGGTGGCTAGAGAGAAGGTTAAAAGAGGTGAGTGATGAAGCGTGTGAGGACTTCAGTGAAATCCCCATGTATCAATTCCTCCTTGTAACAATCTCTTTCATCATGTTGTGTTTGGTGTCAGTGACTGTGCTGGTCATTCTAGTCCTGACATGGGGAATCCTGGATCTCCAGGAGAGGGTGTCAGAGCGTTGGATGTCCATTGTGGTGCATGGGCGATTTAGTGAGCCAACGCGCTAACGTCGAGGGAACACGCTGACTTTGTCGAATAGTGAGGAAATCCTTTGAGGTTACTGCGTACAACCCTCATTGGATCTATGATGGGGATGGGAGGAACCAAGTCGACTGGAGGCGTGGAAGGTGTTTTGTCTTTCAAACAATCAAACCATGGAGTGGGGTGATGGGATTACGAGTGGATGGGGTGGCAGATGGGGAGGAGCCGGAGGGACGACAGGAATGATGAGGACTAGGGAGAATTCACCATAGCAAAATCCTTGGGTTGAGACAATTTGTATGCTCGCAGCATATACTTTGCATGCGAGAGATGCGACTCTGGTTCCCAAGTATCCTCAG
>JBBPNN010001262.1:0-10861 GCA_038090935.1 Hortiboletus campestris
GTCGAAGGCAGTGGTTTCTCCCCTCACCGTCCTGCCTCCTCCGCATCTCAGTCACAACCTCCACAACCTCCGACTCCGCGAGTTGAACTCCGGAGTAGGAATGGTCGTTCCTCTGTCACTCCTAGTCAGTGCTCCAGTCGAGTGCGGGACCAGCCCCCTCTGTCAAATGGCACCTCCGATAGCGACTCTGACGTCTCCGACTCAGAAGACCAGGACACTCCAGTCCTCACCCTCCTTACCCGCGCAGTCAGGGACCTAGCCAAGTCCACTGGCTGCACTCCCTCCACCTCCGACTCCAGTCAAAGAACCAAGGTCTGCGTCCCGGACCAGTTTGATGGCACAGAACCCCACAAGCTCCGCACCTTCTTGATTCAGTGCGAACTTTGCTTCCAGGACCATCCAAGAGCCTTCAGAACCGACCGTGCCAAGGTTGTTTTCGCCCAATCATACCTCAAGGGTATGGCTTTGGAATGGTTCGAACCCGACCTCCTCCTCTCTGAACCCTCCGAATTCCGTCCCCTCTGGATGGACAGTCACTGTGAGTTCGTCCTGGAACTCCAGACGAATTTCGTTCCCCACAACCCTGTTGGTGATGCCGAGCATCAACTCTGCCATCTGTCCATGACAGATGAGCAACATGTAAACAAGTATGTGGTACAGTTCAACCGCATAGCTTGCCAAGTCCGCGGTTATGGAGACAGTGCACTCTGGCACCTCTTCTACCAAGGACTTCCGGACCATATCAAAGATGAGATATCCTGTATTGGCAAACCCTCCACCCTATCGGATATGTGAACCCTCGCGCAGCTCATTGATGCGCGCTATTGGGAATGCCAGTCTGAGCTCACCTGTCAATTGCCAGCCAGCACCACTCCGTCACCTCCACCCTCATCCTCGCCCACCACGCCCTCTGGCTCCGCATCCACCTCCAATACCCCCAACATCTCCAACCCCTCCGACTCTGACACCCCAAACCCACACTCTTTACCCCCCTCCAACTCCGACTCCAGTCCCTCCGATGACTCCTCTTCCGAGGAATCTGACCCTCTGTCTTCCCTAGAATCAGATGGCGAGTCCTCTGATACCTAGTCAGACACCTCACTGCACTCTGGATGGGCACTGTCGTCCATTGTGTGCTGCCTAAGTTCCAGCTCAGCACTACCGCTGTGAACTCCCACTTCTTTCTCCTCTGACTCTCCCATGTCTCGATGGCACATCCTCCGTTACCTCTGTACCCCTGTCCTCTGCTTCATGCCTAGATGGTGCTCCGTCCAACCCCTCTGGCTCGTCTACGAACTCCGGAAATCCCCACCCCTCCTCCTGTTGCCTCCGAACCAGTAGTCACTCTGTGACATTTCTATGTCAACCCCCACTGGAAGCCTCTATCCCTTGTTTTAGGAATCCACTGACTTGCCCACTTATGCTCCGTTGAGCAGTAGGGTAGAGTAGTATTTTATTCCATTCACCTGATATGCTTGCTAGCACCTTTTGGGCTCTACTCTGCAGCCTCTGGACCTCGTCCTCCGGCTGACTCCACCAACCCCGACATACTGTGTTCTCCGCTTGTATGGTTTCGCCACCGTGATCAGCAGTGTCTGATGCTACTCCGGCAACCTGCATTTCCTTTCACCCCTCCACCCCTCCAGCTTCTCCGGTTGTTTTTCTTGGAGCCTCAGCTTCACACACCGATCTCTTCAAGGAATCGCCTTTTGACTGCCGCCTCCTTTCCACACCCTCCGCTCACTTCCCCCCAGTCTACCCTCCGTGGACGCTGGGACGTCCACTCCTAAGAGGGGGATAGGGACTCTGCTCCCCGAACCCCAGCCTTTGATTAGGCCTCTCCATCCTAACTCCGCTCCGTCCCTCACTAAAATCCAACCTTTTTGTTGCATTTTTGCAACTACTCAGAGACAACATATCTACTGCGCCCATCACCACTCCGACCCCTCCCTGTCCTCGATTTCCCTCACGGACTTTATAGTCCTTCCTGCACTCTGACCTCCACTCTGAACTCCGTCCATCTCCACCTCCGCATTGTCCTCCTATGGCCCTCAGGGGTTCGGGCCTAAGAGGGGGATACTGTCATATACCATGCCAACCCCAAGCACACTCCGGCCCTCCGGGCACAACTTTGCTCCTTCAGGAGTGATCTCCAGTTTGTTCTCTGTAATTATGTATCTCCATTCCTCCAGACCTTCTGTACCTCTTACTAAACCCTTCTGACATTCTACTTACGATATTCCTTGTTCCACACTTAGTTTCGTTCCGATTCATAGATACCTCCAACCTGTGCTTGCACAGCTCCGGCATTCATCCTGCCGGAGTGCAGCACCGGCTTTCTAATCTCCCATCCTCCGTCTCCGTCATCCGTTACTAATACTGTACTCTTCCTCCGTATATAAACTCCTAGATTCTCTGTGTACAGTAGCTTGATTATCAACTAGGACAGACTCCTGTTCTTCCTTCTCCTCTGTTTCTCTTTGCTCCGAAATACAGGACACGAATGACAGCAAGGGTGCAGCACATAAGCTGAAGCTGAAGTCTTATCCGTCTGCACGAACTCCGGAGTTCCGGAGTTTCCTTAGGAGTTGCACGGTCCCTAACAGCCCCAGCCACCTCCGTCCCAACTGCCCAACCTATCAGTGCCCCTACAGTAGGACCCATGCTCCCGAACATATCCAATCTGCCTGTTCGGTCTACCTCTCCAGACCCAACAGCAGGGACCCCGACGAAACTGATAGTGACGATGGAAGTGTTGGATTCTGAGACGGTGTCTCAGGCATACAATGGGGGTAATGTTACAGAAATCCCCTGGATGTCTGAGGCTGACAAACATGAGTTCAACTCGTGGATCACTTCATGGGAACCCGAAGACTCTTCTTCCAATTTCCTCCGTTTCTTTGATCTTCCTTCTGATTCTTTTGACCCTTAGACAGAGTTCCATTCTTCTTCTGCTCTTCATTTCCAACCGGAACTCCTGATCCTTTGCTTCTCTTCTTTGATCCTTTCCGCAGTCCGCAGTATGTCTTCCTTTGTTCCTTTTTGCAGTCCCGTTTTCTTCCAATTCCTTTTATGGACATATCCCCTTCTAGAACGGCACTCTGCTGTTCCGTTTCCCCTTTAGGAGTCCTTATTCAGGGTCCACTCATAGTATATAAACGCCCAGTGTACTTGTACTTTTCCTCAGTTAGTTCTATGCAATACAAGTGTAGTATCTAGCCCAATCCGCTGGTAGTTTGCGAACTACTTGTTGAGACCCTTCTCATAGTCTCTATGCCTACCAAGCATTGTAGACTCTTCGATTCGCTTAGTGGGTAACATGGTCCACAAGCTCAATGCTTCTGACTTTACCCGTCATTCGTTACGTAACTCTCGCGGATAAAGCTAGGTTCTATGCTTAGCATAACAGCTGCCCACACCACCAAGTCATCCAAGTCCTCTGTTGCCACTGATGATACATCAACAGAAATCTCACCAGCCTCCCCCAGAGTTCCTGTGGTGGTTGATGCATTGGAGCATCAACTTCTGCCTTGACTATCTCTGCAAGAGTCTTCATCCTCCTTTGTTTCAGCTCCCCACACCCAGGCCCAAGCAACTATTACTTCTGTCGATACAACTACTCTCGATCCCTTCAGTGAGCTGTCCAAAATCAAGCCCGATGAAGAATCAGGAAGGCCCAAGGTACCAGCGCCAAAGGGAAAGCAAAAGGGAACTGGACGAAACTCTGAGGTGGGTCCCTCCAAGCATAGGAGTGGCCGAAAGAAGGCCAGAAACAATGCATAAGTGAGTACATTTGTTATTATCTTGCTTGGGCTAATGTGTCAGTTAGGCCGACATTCTCAATATCGCACGTCTTGCACTCTATGGACTTGTATGTCTCTGATCCTCGCCTTCATCACTTCTGCAATGGTGTCCACATTCATAGTATGTCTGCAAATCAGTGTCTCGATTCCCCCGTATACCATCTTGTTGTCCGCTTTTTGTAACTCATGGAATAGATTGTTGTATCAGAATAAAAAACCTGTATTTCAATGTGTATACAGTTCTCTAGTAAGCATCAAATATAACTCATTATCTGGAGATATCAGAAGTTGTCAGAAAGAGAGCATTCATGTGAAGGGTCTGCCTCCAGATCGAAGAAGCAGCTAATTGAGATAATAGAACATGGGTGTATGAAATCCGATATGCCAAACCGGCCCATAGCACATGATAATGGAAACTATTACCATCTATTGTGGTCTCGTGATTTTGCGTTTTTTTGTGATGTACGTTAGCTAATCAGCTGATCAGCAGGCGCTAGCGCTATCTTCAACTCACTTTCCCTCTCGCCCATCATGGATGCAGCAGGAAAAACACTGGCCAGCATTGCAACTGCCTCACAATGAGTTTTCGACACACTGGTTAGGCACATTGGTCGGAAAACCATTGAAAATTTTCAGCTGGAAAAGATAGTTGTTGCTTCTGGAGCCATCCTAGAAACACTCAACAGGGCGTTGTTCCTTAGCACTGGTACTGTCAATGATCGACTCAAGGACTGGCTGATCAGTGAAGAGCCTAGAAGGTGTCTGGATACCTTGAATTGAATGGAGACATTGCTCAGTCCAAAGCTTGACCACGGTCACGGTGTATATGTGAAGAACTTCTTTCAATTTTCAAGATCTATGACCACCAAAGACAAAAGCAATGAAGCAATCAGGCTGTTCTGGAAACATGAGGGTTACTTCCACTTCTTACTCTCAACAGAAATATGGTGAGTGTCTCAACAGATAACCAATGATCATACAGTTCATGATCCCACTAGGAATCGAGAGAGTGGTGTCAAACAACTACTCGCAGTGCCTCCTCCAAATGCTCTGCGCATGCATGAGGTATATCCCCAAGAGGATCTCCCTCAACTCAAGGTTGAGGGCCCCTTGAGCATGGCAAAAGAGAGAAAGACGAAACAACGGGTCAATGGTACATCACCACCAAATTTTCATGTCTCAATCTCAACGAGTGCATACCTGCAGCAAAGAAACTAAACAGTATATTGAGATAGCTACATGCATGGAGTTTCAATGGGGTATATGAACATACTCTCCACTTTCGGCAGCCCAATACATGTATTTGGTTACCTAAAACAAATGCATTCAAGACATGGAGGAATACAGAGGATTCGTTTTTGTGGCTGCACGGCAAAGGTAAAGTGTTTGACATGTTTCAAAGATCCCCTCACTGAAGCAGTTTTACTCAGCTGGAGCAGGAAAATCTGTTCTAGCATGTGTACGGGCATCCCTTCTTCCATTGGTACTGACCCTGGTTATACAGTAGCTCTTCTGTGATTGACGGCCTTGAGAGTTCCCTACAGGATGATGAAGTTCTGGCATACTTCTATTGCGATTTCCGAGATGAGTGCTCGACGAGCACTGCAAAAGTGATGCATTCCCTGCTCTCGCAGTTGCTACAGTGACTTTCTCTCCATGCTGTCGATGCTGGAGATTTGATCAATGCACTAACCGTGAAGATGGATGGAGGCACTTCGACCATCACTGATGCTATACTTCTTGCCCACTACATTCCATGTGCAGCGAAGCAGTTCAACCAGCAACCATTCCTTGTTGTCAATGCCTTGAATGAATGCACAGATGTAGAAGTCCTTCTTGATGCTCTTGCAGAAGGGCAGAAGGGCAGTGTCCAATTGTTCATGACCAGCTGGCCACTCCCGATCATTAAGGACAGTTTCTCAGACCTTCCATCGATTGACATGGATATGATAAAGTATGAAGTATCAGGAGATATTGAGCTGCATGTCACAAGAGAACTGGACTCTCATTGACAGCTCCAAACTGTGAATGCCAGCCTAAAACCTGAGATGTTCTATGTTTTGTGTGAGAAAGCTGATGGAATGTGAGTGGAGTCGCACTGTGTAACCATTTCAGAGCCATAAATATTGCACTCTAGGTTTCGATGGGTTCAGTGTCAGCTCAGCATCCTGAAGTGATGCATGACTGCAGTTCAGGTTTGAAAGGTGTTGAATGACCTTCCGAGCAACCTCAACGATACATACGAGAGAATTTTTCTAAAGATGAACAAAGATGAGCAGGAAGGCAAGGCTGCCCAGCATGCCTTGGATTGGCTCGTAGTTGCCTTGGCGCCCCTACAGCTGTCTCAAATCATGAAGGGTCTTTCGATCAATCCTGAGCAACAAGTTCTGGACCGTGATTCTGGCCCACTTCATGGAGTCGCTCTGCTGAACATGTTAGATGGCTTGGTGACATACATACAATGAAATGACAGACATTGTCATCCTATCTCACTTCAGTGTCAAGGTATGCCAGAGGGTGTGGCCCTTTTCAGCTCCATGTGGCTGATATACAGTACCATCTGGGTGTTACGCTAAGCATAGAACCTAGCTTTATCAGCGAGAGTCATGTGACAAACAACAGGTAAAGTCAGAAGTCTTGAGCTTGAGGGCTGCATTAACCTCAGAGCTTATCAAAGAGTCTACAACACTTGGTAGGTGTAGAGACTATGAGAAGGGTCTCGACAAGTAGTTTGCAAACTACCAGCGGATTGGGCTAGATACTACACTTGTATTGTGTAGAACTAACTGGGGAAAAGTACAAGTACACTGGTCATTTATATATGTACTATGAGCAGACCCTGAATAAGGAGTCCTAAAGGGGAGATGGAACAGCCGAGTGCCTTCCTAAAAGGAGATATGTCCGTAAGGGGAATGGGGTCAAGGGGAACTGCAGAAGGAAATGGAAGCAGAACAAAAGGAAGACATACTGTGGACTGCAAAAAGGATCAAAGAAGAGAAGCAAAGGATCAGGAGTTCCGGTTGGAAGAGAAGAGCAGAAGAAGAATGGAACTCCATCTAAGGATCAAAAGAATCAGAAGGAAGATCGAAGAAACAGAGGAAATTGGAAGAAGAGTTCTCAGGTTCCCATGGAGTATTCCACGAGTTGAACTCGTGTTCCTCGGCCTCAAACATCCAGGGGATTTCTGTAACACTGGGCAGGAATATCTGATAGCAGAGTCCACTTGCACCAATCATTCAGCATATCATGTCAATGCACAAGCTGCTCATATGCAGCTGGCTCTGCTTTGTATGTGCTATATCAACATCTACCTCGAGCAGAGCGAGCAAGCTGGCGGTTATGATGTGTCAGCTCAAAGCACTTGTAGAACTAGGATTCAGGTTAATGACTCAGACATAGCGGCTCGCCCCATAATCTATCAGAAGTTGCCAGTATCAACATCCGCACTCCACTCCGAGTCGCTTCATGAATATGTCCTTTTTCACAGTTTTCGCCACCTTGCACATATCAATCCTGGAAACAGAGCAGTTCTACATGCTATCAAAACTCTTCATTCCAATGCACAATAGCACCCCCTTGAGTGGGATTGGTTATGTAGCAAATCCTTCCATGTATGGCTAACTCTCAAAAATGACTTTGTGCTGTTCATTCTTGTTGTGTTTACACCCGCACCACTCCTTTGTTCATTCATTGGTCACACTCAGCTGGAGTGGAAGGATGGAACGAACCCACTCATATATGCAGCTTGCTTTTGCAAGATTGAACATGCCATGATTTTGCTGTCAAGTGGTGTCAGCCTTAACTGCAAAGGCTGTGATGTCCGCTACTTTGATCACCTTTTCATGGCAGAAGTTGATCAGCTTCTGCCACTCCAGGCAGCTGTCAAACAAAGTGACCTTCAAATGGTCAACCTGTCCTTGACCGAAGGCAATCCTGTTCCCCATGAGTTATTTGTGATGGCACTCAATCAACACCGCACTGACACTGTGTCAAGGTTGCTACAAACTGATGAATTTGTGGAATGGGCTACTGATGCACAGGATGCAGTACTACTACGTGCATTAGACCTCACACATCATCAGAACCATGATTCCCCCTCACTGTTATGATTGGTATATTCCCGTACCCCTATGTTTGTTGGACTTAACGTTTTCCACATATAACAACAGACAATTCTTTCCCTTCACACCTCACCCTTATCTCGTGTGTCATAGTCGTTTCACCTCTTCACTCCTCCCACGCACTAGACTTCTCATCTTCCTTGTTTCACACTTTATGTTTCACCTTTTCACAGAAGCATTCAATCACGCTTCCCTTCCATTCCCTTGATATGCATGTTTCACATATGTTATGCTTCTCTTCCATTCTGCCACACCGTGTGTTGGCCTCACATGTTTCATCTCCGTTTCACCCTATGCCCTCTTTCTCCTTTTATTCCCAGATCATTAGATATGGTCACAACATGTACATACCTCTAGTAGGTACTTAAGGCTCAATGCCAGCACCAGAGAACTCTAGTCTAGTTCTCTTGGTGTTTACCCCTAAAGCACTATAAGAAGGACTCAATTGGCCTGACAAGCCTACTCTCTTCTCTTCCTTTCGAGTCAAAGAATCTGTTGGCAACCTAAGGAGCTACACTCTAGGGTTGTTTCACTCACAACAGGATGTTGATGGGATTCAACAAAGATTAGTTCAACTCAGCTGTGATCCATCTACTCAGTTCAATGAGACATCCCTCCACCATGCCGTATCTGCAGGGCTTTTTTTGACTGTCCAACACATGCTTTCGCAGAATATGTCACTCCCCCCTGACATAATCCTTGATGCATCATGCAGCCCGATGTCAAATGTTGAGATGATACATCTCTGCCTCAACATGGGAAGTGATGTATGGCACACTGTTTCATCCACTGAGGACACTCCATTGCATCTCACCCTGGCTGCTTTCCAAGCCTCCGAAGACAATTGTTTGGAAAATCTTCAAGTCCTCATTGATGCAGGATGCAATCCATCTAGGTGCAACTTAGATAGTGACATACCGCTCCACCTTGCCATCAGGGATGGATTTATTTCTATTGCCAGGTACTTGCTTGCGCTGCATGTACCATTGCCACACGACATCATGCTTGCTGCATCTGAGTCACACAAACCATCAATGATTCGCCTTCTAATAGACAAAGGAGCTGATGTGCACGCTATTGCAGCAAATGAGGATACTCCACTTCACTGGGTTCTGTATTATCCATGGCGCTCCTTGGAAGAACATCTTGATTGTGTTATAGCTGTTTGCAAAACGATGTGGAAAACGCGTTTGAAAATTCAACCATCAGGAGCTGCCAGGGCAGGACCCCGAACTTAGCCAAGTCATCACAGTGGGCAACTTGCCTGTCACACTGCTTGCCCTCCATCCATTGCCCATGCCAATCCATGTCGTGTCTGATGATACAAAAATCCACATCCCTGCTCTTTTTCAAGGTGGATACACTGTCAAAGAGATCTGTCACCTTCTTGGCATCAAGAAAATGCTCGTATACAAGACCCTCAACTTCTATGAAAATTTTGATGTTGTTCACAACCCTCACACATATTCCAGATTCATTGGGCGCCGTCATGTCCTCAGTACAACAGATGTCCTGTTCATCTGGGATGTAATTCGACACTGCAACACCATCTATCTCGACAAACTCCAACACGAGTTGTGGGAGAAGCACCATGTGTATGCTACTGCCTCTTATCGGGATAACCCAATTATGCAGGGGCAAGAAGGGTAATGGTATCAATGGGAGATATACACTGATAGGTTCTAGGTTGGTAACAAAGATTGTCTCAAGTGTAGAACACTAGTAGAGACATCTTCAGAGAATGAGGATAGTGGATAGTTTATCCTCAGAGGTACTGAGTGAGAGGAGAGAGCGAAGGACGAAAGTGATATGTTATCGTTATCGTTATTGAAACAGGCTTAAGGCCATGTCTTTTATAGTGTTCAGTGATGAAACACTGAAGTACATGAGACATGTTTCAGAGATGAAACATGTAAGAGATAAAGGGATAAAACACGTATCAGGGATGAAACATGTAACAGAATGTGAAACGTATAGTAAAACATGTCTCACATCTCATGACACAATGATGTCATGGTCTAGACCAAAGATAAGAGAAAATTATCTAATCATGGTGAGTAATATGGACAGCATAAAGATGAGGTCATAGACCACTCTAGAATCTGGTATCAGGAATTGAATATCTGAATATGAAATACCAGAATTCTCAACACTCATGGTCAACATCCATTGCATCGCTGGAGCACTGGCTAGATGGGTTGATAGAGAACCGAACATCCATAGGGAAAGACATGGGTAACCCATGGGTATCAAATTCTCAACCCATACCCATACCCACATCTAACCCATACCCACGACCTGTGGGTACCTGTTTTCGTGGGTTGACCCATGGGTTCCAGGTCATATGTACAGTAGCCATGCAAATTATGTATATATGTACTACTCAACAATGGCATCCCATCCATCAGGGAGCACTACATCTACATCTCCATTGACATCATCCATAACTACTACCTTCTTGACATCCACATCCTTGACGAGGCCCATTGAACTCCATGATCCGAGGCAGAGCAGTGTGCGCACACTTTGACTTGATAAGTGATTACGGACATGCAAGAGGACGATGCAGCCATGACTAAAAAGATGCTCTACATTGACCGATGTAGCTACATACATGTGTCAATACCAGAGTGCAAAATGAGTAGATGACTTACCTGGGATGCTCAGATAATCAATAGCCATGTGAGAGAGATGCGGGAATTTAGCATGATTCTTGTGTAGAAAGATGGTGCTGTAGAATACTCAGTAAGTCACTAAGTAAGACTAAGAGTGTGTACGGTTACAGAAAAACCACAGTTTTTCATCGGAGTTTCCTCACCATGTTTTTTCGGCCGAGATGCCGATGTAGCTGAAGTTAACGCCACGGAGCATCTAGTATGGCGAGCGATGTTGTCGCTGTCAGAGGAGACAGCGGTATTCACAAGGCCAACATGTCCC
>JBBPNN010001263.1:0-10857 GCA_038090935.1 Hortiboletus campestris
GGGGCTCATACCAAGTACTAAATACCTAAATTATGTAAAGTCAAAAAACTGTCCGAATGAGTTATCATTTTGAAATGGTTGCCATTTCATCAGGTCTCAACCAATTGCCTTGATTCTTGATGCTATACACAGCCAATGGCAAGTACGTTATTTTATACACTAACATAATGACAGTCCAGGTTAGGGTTGTTGCAGGATATCAGCTTTAGCTGAAAATGTACAAACATGCGGACAGTTTTTTGAGCCACTGTATGTACTCCCCACTATGCACCTCACCCAAAGTTATCACCATACAATTCTCATAAATGCCCCATTGCAAGTCTTGGTTGCTTGGGAATCTGGGTGGGTTATAGTGGGAGATGACGATGGTTTTGCACAGGTCTTTGATTATCAGTTGGGTACTTTTTCAGAGAAATTGGATCACAGAAGTGGTATGTACATTTCTTAGATCAACTGGGCCATTCTACTAACATTACACTTTAACTGGCAATCTTGTGGTTGCTGTTACTGTAATTTCATTCTTATTGTTTTTGCTTGTCAACTTATTTCCTACAGGCATTCAATTTGAGGCACAAACAGATGCATTATTGTTACTGGGACTGCTTTGGATGGTCACAGTAGCGTGAAGGTATGGGGAATCAGCATTCTCAGGTGTGTAATCCCTTTATTTTGTCCCCACAATGCCACTGATTCTTTCGAAAAATCTGCAAACTCTTGTGTCCCTCCCTGCAACCCAGCCCTTGCTGAGGGCTGGTTCTATTTATTGGTCAAATAATTCTGTTCGCTATCATCTGCATCATTGTGAACAAGGTATCTTCCCCTGTCTATTCCTGATGATATTTCTGTCATAGCTTGAAACATTGGATGATCTGCAAGCAACATGCACTCTTAGTCAATATTATCTACATTGTATGACTCCCAACTCTTCCCTACTTGCTTGTCTCGGGGTGGTTAGCTTCAGCTTGAACAAATGTATTAGGAACATTAGTAGGGTATGTGAAATGTAGACCATGCTCCCCATCTCCTGGGCTATACTCTCTATATACTGAAGGCCCTGTCAGGAATTCACCACCCACTCAATGCATGCATACCAATTTCCAAATGTGGCATTCCCACCCACTCAATGCAAATTCCAATTGTTGCTTATTGACTTCTCAATTAGGTAGTCCCACCACAAGCATACTGACTTCCAGATTTGACAGTCCCTACAAAGCCATGGCTAAGTGGTTTTGCACTTTCTTTCTGCTCAATCATCAATATCTTGTGTCAAACAGGTCTTTTTTTTGTTTCGAAATACAATCAGTAAGATGTTGATGAGGACGAACATTGCAATGAGTGAGCATCCCAGGTCCCCCATCAATGGTCTACTCACACCTTGTATTGTAAGCCCCCAATGTACCTTCCTTGACAAATGATCTTCAGGCATGGTACTATGTGATGTAGTGGGCAAAGGGTGAGATCAAGTTTATCCCACTCATCCAGAAACTCACGGAGATTGGAACTACAAACATGAAGATTGGAAGTCTCTCTTCAATGAGCTTTTCAATCACTCAGAAGATGATGACATAGTGGGGGCAATCACTACTGTAGAAACTGCCATGTGTGCTTATGGTCATTCCTTGGGGTTAGAGTCATCCGACCAGCACCCAATGTCTGCTGAGTCATAGTGGACATGGCTGAATACCTCTCATGCCATCCATTGTTCTAGGACCATCAAATGCCTTGGGACATCCTCACAAGACTCTTCAGGACTCAGAAGACTTACCGTCCCCTAAATATTGCAAGGTTGGTCACTCACTTAATTCTCTTGATGTGACTAATTGCACTCCAGGTCTCCAAGAAAGGAAAACCAGCAGAATATAGTGCATCCCCTACACCCTTAACCTCTTCAAATGTCACTGAGCAGATCAAAGTTTGGTCAGTCAAAATTGTTCCTGGTGAGTTCCACTTTCAGGATATTCATTTCAACATCTAACCTCCACTACAAGCCAATTTGCTAAATATCTTGCAGAGGTTCAGAGTAAAGCGAATTTCACAGCCTCTATCACAGCAGCACTACCTGGCCATATGAGCGTACACACTCCTGATCTGAAAATGTTGTATGCCTATGTTCCCCCATTTCACACTGATTGCATGCACAGTTTCACCCTTGTGCCCATGGAGGAATATATACCCCTCATTTTTGGTGAAGTCTGTGCCACCCCAGCCTGGTGTTTTATCACAAAACATGGACGGTATCATGGCGACCTGGGGTACATGATGTTCTTTGACATGCAATCCAGCCTTTGTGACATTCTTGTAGCATCAAGAGAGCTCCGTTCGCATCCACAGCACAATGAGGATGACTTGATCAGCATGGACCCCCATGCTCGTCAAGTATTTTCACCTGAAAGCTACAGGGGCACTCAGTCTGCTTCTCTGCTGAGTCATCTGACCTTTAGATTCCAAGGCCATCACTATGTTGTGGGTCTCTTATTCATTCAACTACCAGAGATCTGCCCATTCCCCACTCCCTCTTCTCATCAGATGGAGTTTCAGATTGATCCCCAGTTCATGAATGACATCTGTAAACAGTATAATCAGCAGTTCTGGAAAACCTGTGACCACATGGTGATAAATGACATGAGCCATTTCAATCTGCATGTGGTACTGGTATCTGTCAACCTTGAAAATAGTTTTGCAATTGTGAAGCCTCTTCTGGAAGCAGGGGAGTTGATTGTACCCCTTGTGGCTCTAGAAAGAGTTTATCAAATGGGTGATCCTGTATGAATCATCGCTAACCCCTGCAGCGACCTGCAAAATGTCCATCACTACAACATCAGGAAGTTCAGATTGATCGTGGGGGTTGATAGCTTGACTGGGGAGATCACTTTCCTTGACACAGATCATTCACCAGTGGGTTTCTCTTGTTAATTTGTTACTAGATGTGAAGCCTGCTTAACTACATACCAGATTCATGCTCCCTCTTACCTTTTGGAATCATACTCGCCCGATTGGCCCTTTTCATGCCCATGAATCAACACTCCAAGGAGAACCATGACAATGTCCAAATTGGTGACAGCATTGAGGTAGTATCTGGCCCTCATTGTGGATTCATCGGGACAGTTGAAATTGTCTCCTTGGATATGGCTTCTTTACACAGAGCAGCAGCCTTCCTCCCAATGGTTTCCATGTCTCCCTACATCACTGTATCCATCACATTTGCGAACTTCCTGCTGCCTTCAAATGCCCTCAGATATTCAGCTGAGAAGGGTTATAATGTCAGGTGCAGAGATGCTGTGAAGGTAGTATGAGGATGCTGAATGGGCAGAAGAGGGATTGCCAGAGCAATCAATCTTCAGAAAAAGATATTGGAGGTGAATGTGTGGGCCAACTCTGTATATATCAGCCCCATCCTCCCCCCACCCACTAACTTGTTTACCAGGACTGTTTTTTCATGCCAATCACTCACATTGTGCATGAGTCCGTGGTGTCTGAGCTTGATAAAAATTGGTGATATGTAGGAAAGGAGGTCATTATTCTCAAGGGTCATTACAAGGGTTGGTGAGGAACACTGAGAAGTATATTGAAAGATATGCGTAAGGTCACTCCAGGCAGTGCACCCATTGGCATTTTCAAGAAAAAGAATGTTGTTGTCAGGTAGGTGTCCACTCATACGTCCCAGTACTAAGTCATCCAGGGGTTGTAAGATCCTGCTGGACAGATTGTGTCTGCTGCACCTGTGCTTCTTGCAGTGGCATCTGCCTTTAGAAAGGGTGTCATCCCAGAGCAACCAAGTGGTAGGCAGACATCGCCTCCCCCAACCCCAAATGCCTTGCTGGATCCTTCATATTCATCGACTAATGCCTGGATGGTGAATGCTGGCAAAGCTCAGCACAGTACACTGTTAACAAAACTGTTAACAAGTAAGTTAACTCATCCTCCCTTCTTTACAAGGTGTGCTTAACTATATCTAGAACTTAACTTTATTTTACGCCCTGAGGTGAAAGAGAACCTCAAAATGTATCGCACAGTGTTCAAGATTGGGGTTGGTTGATGCACTGGATATGAAGGTCATTGCTGTGTAATCAACGTCCCCAACCCTTTGCAATTAGCATCAGGTGGAGATGTACCATCTTGCCATTTTACTGTCTCCCTCACTGTGAAGACAAAGGGGGCCAGAACACTCCAGGAGAATATCCACAATAAGTTCCTCACCTCCTTTGCCTCATCCAAGAAGGGCACGCTTTGCATGTTCATCCAGGAGGCTGAAGACAGAAAGGATGGGGAGTCTGTTGATACAATACTGAGTGTGGCTGCTTTGTCAAAGAATGACGCATTTTGGTGGCCAGAGTTGATGGCTCTGCAGTGAAAGAAGTGGAACTGGCTTGGGATCAAGTGATTGAAACTGAAGTAGCATACTGATTCACCTTTCCTTCATACATATTCTAGCTGTATTGTATTGATATGTATATTGCATTCACTATGGAAATGCCAGAGTAATCACTCAGCAGGGAATCCTTACACTCACTAACCATGTATTTACATTCCCCCAAACAGACTTATGCATCAGACCAGTTGCTCATGCAAGCAAGGTTTGGGCCAATCTTAGCTTGGCACTTCCAAGTCACTATGTACTCCTTGCTCATCCTACCTATCTAATGCCACTTCTAGCCACTATGCTCCCATGAGTTTCAAACTCAGATAGGGCTGTGGCATGCTAAGTCTGAAATCGGCCATCCCTACTTAGGATCAGCATTTTCTCACACCACTCTTTCTACTTCCCACATCACACACCTCAACTACTCCACTTTGTCAAAAGTTATGTCACTTTATCTGAGAAAATTTATTGTAGAGTACATAGAGTACCCCACTGTAAACTTAGTGTATCTACAGTGCATGCATTTGTGTTGTACAAAGTATAATTTCATTGTCATAAGCAAGAACAAACACAACACTTCTAGTACCCTTATAGTACCCTTCATTCAAGTCTAGATCTCAATTCATGAGTAAGATCAGAATATCATTGTGCGGTTGCTTACCCTATTTAAAGGTTTAATCACAGAAATGGGGGACAATGCACACATCATTCGCACAATCTCCCTTGGCTCTGACATCAGCAGATGAACAGCAGGGATCATATTGGTAAGGTGTACTTAGATATACAAGGCATTATGAAAACACAATATGTTTCTACAGCTACACAACATCATGTTGTCAAGGAATTAAAAGAAAAAATAGCCCATCAGGAACATACTTCAGCACTGGTAAGAAACCTATTGTTGCACTGCTATTAACATCATGTCTAGTGGAACAATAGGGGGCCAGGTTATCATGTTGTGATCAGAGGTGCATACCCCAATCTATTGCTCTCATGGCGTCATTTGACAACCCCAAATCTTCCCATCTTCCCAACTTAGCTTTGTCCAATGCAATGTGCATGCTCACAGCAATTTCCCAAACTGTACATTTGTATATGTGATCATGGGCAGCTTCAGGAATCCTTATTGGTCAAGTGACAGGCTGGGGCATTCACAAGGCAAAATGTACAAGTGATCAACACCACTCTCAATCGAGCCCCATTGATTGAGGCTCACTATGACGACCTTGAGGCTCAGGTAGCTGAGAATCCATTGCTGCCACCAATCTGACCATATCCGTGCTTCTGCAGGTTTGGTTCTGCTTCACCCACTGGGGCACAGACAAACAATGTCATTACCCCCTCAACCATCAGCTCTTCTCAAGCATCTGATAACAACATGACTCTTGGTCTCCCACCCACCCAGACAAACTGCACCACTACCCCCTCAACCATCTTCTCTCCTCCAGTTCCTGATAACAACACAACTCTTGGTCCTCATCCGTCCACCCAGATGAACTATACCACTATCCTCTTGACCATCTCTCCTCACACACCTGATAACAACACAACTCTTGGTCCTGCTCTGCCCATCCAGACCACTCCCTCCTTGACTATCACCTCTGCTCAAGTACCTACAACTCTTGGTCCTGCTCTGCCCACCCAGATGAACTACAGCACTACCCCCTCAACCATCTGCTCTCTTCAAGCAACGACTCTCTCCTGCAATGATTCTGTGAGTGCCCACTTTACTGCTTTGTTATACCCCATTGAACAATTCCATAGAATGGAGGCTGTTCCAATTCATCTGAATCACTGTACATGATGGCTGTGTTCCAACTGTCATCTTGTGGTCAACTTCAAAAGTTGTATTCATTCTCATGTGCACAGCAGTTGGTCCTCAAGCCCTGTATCTGGTTTACTTCCAGCATCAATCTCCACTTCACTAGCTAAATATATCTTTCAGTGCTGTTTTGCCCAATTCGAACTGTGCCTCACCAGTTCCACCTCTTTCTTGGAAGAGGAGGAAATGGCTGTTGAAAATTTAGCCCTTCAACCATACTCAACTGGGCCCAATACTATGATGACCCCTTGAACCCTTGCCACAGGCCAACCTGACCATTTGCCCTTGTGCACTCCAAATGTAGTTCCCACCTCTGTCCCCACCATAATTCTTGATCATGATATTGTGATGACTCCCAGAGTTCCATGCCAGGCTATCTGCCCTTGTGCACTCCCATAACCAATGTTTCCAATGCAGTCCCCACCTCTGTCACCCCAAAACCATCTCTCAAGATGAGACTGACCTCTTAGATCTCCCTTCCCAGCCATGATCACAATGCAGTGCCCACCTCTGTCATCCTCCAACTTCAGCTTTGGTCTGATCAAGACAGATCCAATATCATGGAGCTTGATATTGATTCACCTACCCCACCTTCCTGCTTGACATCATAAAACCTTTATCCCCCTATTCCTGATCAGCCATTGTGGATCCCTGAATCTTTGGAAAGTGTTATCCAGCACACTGTCATGGAGCAGCTGACCTTGAACTCTGCCAAGTTCATCTAGGCAACAGTCTCCAGGGTGGTTGATGCCTATGTTCCTTGTTTGGTGGAATTGATTGATGCTAAGATCACTTCACTTGCTTCTGACCACACTAAAGGTTCACACACTTGTGGGGGTTCTGGAAATGATTGTTGGAAAGGTGACAACAAGGATGAATTACCATTTCAAAAAGGCAGGAAAAAAGCAGGGCTCCACAGCCACATGAACTACCTTCATGTACAGTATGGCACATTCTGAAACCTGCTCATCAGTAATCACTAATAGTTTTTCAGTCTACCTACAGGAAATACCTCACAGAGAAGGGTGTGATGACAACCCAATCCTCCAAAGGCCTGATCCCTGTGCAAGCCCCTTGCAATCAAGTTGAGGCATTCAATCAAGATGGGAGCTCTCCACCCAACAATTGAAAATGTCACTATCGATTGGACTAGTTCATTGAGTGTATCCCCTTGAAACCAAGAGATGATTCGCTTACTAGCAGCAGACTTCCACATGAAGATCAAGATAGGAACATATCCAACCATTGTTTTCGATGCTGACTGCATGAGTGTCAATTCCCTTCACTATCTATGCATGCAAAAGTTGTCTTGGACCCATGATGCATGCTGACAACAAGCAGAAGTACATTCACAGCCCATAGAACAGCAACAAGAAGCCATTTCAAAGTTATCTGCCATCCAAACCACCCAACTAAAGAATGACAGATCCACAGCTCAGAGATTGGGTGTATGTTACCACTATGTCTTATGTATATGTCCACTCATTCACCTCCTAGACATTCACAAGATGTCAAAGAATTGCCCAGGAGATTTGCTCTGCAATTCTCAGAACTGGAACATGATCTTTAAGATCATTGATTGCCTGGGTGCTGAGGGAATGAGTGGGGATGAAATGGACACTCCCACAGGGGTGTATCCAAAAGCTGTAAGGCACATTGAAATCCCATGGATAAATCCTCATATCTCGCAGCTGTTCAAAGCTGTAAACTCTTATGAGTCCTCACTTCGAGTAGAGAACATGCGCTCACATGTAGGAAATGCACCACTTCATTGTCACTATGAGCCATGCTTGAAGAATATTCGAGCCAAGGCAATCTCTAGCCTTTCACGAAATTGGTACGATGACACATGGTTTAGGGGCTTGTGGACAATGCACAGTCCTCTCCACAATTGCTAATGTCAAGATATTCACACTGGTAAGTGTGTCCTTTTTATTGTGATTTGGAACTGATGGACACTCCAAAGCTGTATTATCTCTGCTAAGGATCCTCTGGCCCTCTCAAATGGCCCCCTAACTGGCCCTCTGATTGGCCCCCTAGCGGCCCACTCATACATATTCCACAACAGAAGCAAAATTTGTAGATAAATAAGATCTGCAAAATTATTCATGTAATAATAGTCAGAATATGTATTACCTTCACACCTTAACTCCAGTAACAAGCCCAAGTTAGAGTCTGCCCCCTAATATGTTCTTTAAACATATTTGGCAACAAATGCTAACCCTGCAACAGCAACAAATTTTATATTATTTCTTGAATATGTTGTGAAATATGTAAGCACAACAGGCCCTTAGTTATTGTTTAGGATAAATTTAGCCATATTATTATTCCACTTTCAGAAGACTAAGTTTCTCTTACAGAGTCAAATACATTTTATTTTCTGATCATCTTGTAGAATACATATATATTGCAAACTTGTTGTTTTTCCAAGGCGGAATTTGTTTATGACTATGTATTGACTAAGTTGTTGGAACTTATCCAATCTTGCCCGAGGTGTTATCTCTCCAGCTAGAATACCCTTGTTCATACATTTGTACATAATCAACTATATTTTGGTTTCTCCTTATTTTTCTGATTACTTAGCTAAGTTCCAGTGAGACAAACTGATCATGTGACTCCTAGCTAACATGTGACCTTGCCCCATTATTTCTCCTTATTTTTTTGATTACTTAGCTAAGTTTCAGTGAGATGAACTGATCATGTGACCGCTAGCTAACATGTGATCTTGCCCCATTAGTCTACACAGCCCTGCACAGCATACCCAGCCTCTTTGGTAGAGCAACCCAAATTTGAACATCTCTGCTCAAGTGCTTTCCCTTAGTATGCCTGGCACCAGTAAGCATTAGTCAGTCAATTTGTAAGCCACCTGTATTTATATATATAAAGGAGAGCACTTTTGGCTTCTCGAGAGCAGCTCCATCATATGTAAGCAGCAAGCCAGCAGGAAATATTATAAGACCTAAATAGGCAGGAATCCCTATAGTGAAGTAAATGAAACTATAGAGCTACTACTAGGATACATATTAGGACAAGTACCTAGGACTACACTTTTGGGAGAAAACCCTATTTGGGCAACAAAGGAAATCTGGTCCCCATTAGTAAGCCATTGAAGCATCCTGTAGCACCTATGTCAAGGGCTACACTTTAACTATACTTTTGATAGACTAACTATTCTAAGGGATTCACATCTATGCTTTATGACCTTTTGTGCTGGCTTCTTAGTTCACAATACATCAGCAAACCAGCCCTCATCTGTCTAGCTGTGATGTAAGCAGATGTTTGGATGTTTGAATGGTTTGGACAGCTCAGACATTTGGAAAGGCCAATTCCCAGACTTTTTGCCCACCACATCCCCCATCACTTTCCAGCACTCCCCAGCACTCCCCAGTCTGTCATAAGCTAGACCAGTCTGGTAGCAAGCTGGAGACACTGGAGCCTTACACCTCGCACAAGATCGGATAACTTCCAACAACTTAGTCAATACATAGTCATAAACAAATTCCATCTTGGAAAGACAATAAGTTTGCATTAAATATTCTACAACATCATTAGAAAATGTATAACTCTGGCTTGTTGCCAGAGTTATGGTGTGAAGGGGATAATATTCTCACTATTATTACATAGATATTTTTGCCAAACTTATTTATGTACATACTTTGCTTCTGTTGTGGACTGTGTATGAGTGGGCCACTAGGGGACTGGTCAGAGGACCAGTGGAGTCATTTAAGAGGGGAATGAAGGGGGCCACAATCACATGCAGCCCCCAATTTGCCAAGCTGCAGGTGACACCAAACAGAGTGACCGTGAAAAGGGTGCCTGCCATTTCCTTCAACATATGGAACTTCCAGCCACAAGTTGTCTTGTGCTCCTGTCAGGTGCAGTCAGAGAGAATAGTAGAAAGTACAGTCAACATACCATTTTTTCCCATGCCAAATGCCGCTTGGGCAGCCTTGATGCTCATGTGTTGGTGGAGGCAAGGTGGATATGGTGCTGGTTGCCACCCTCAGCAACTTTGGACAGAAAGAAAAATGACCACTTACAACAATGACCATTTTGAAGGGCGGCAGGCTTGCAATCATGAGCAGAGCAGCAGGGCTAATAGGTCATTAGTCTATTGTATTGGCAATGACTAAAGGGGAACAATTATCTTGTATTAAGAATAAAGTGAGGTTGCCAAGGGGCAATGGCTGCTGTAAGTCATTGTCTCATTGTGACCTACACCATTACTTGGAGTGAGGAGAGCTTGTTCTACCTTGTGCATCATTGTAAATCATTGTTAGTTGCCGGGAACCCAAGTAAATAGAAATATGGAAAGAAACATCCCTCAGCTGCCATTCTTTCTCCACAATGGTCCTTTGTGTCTGCACCATCTGTGGGGAGGTGGGAAGGGAAGTCAGCAAGGAAGAAAAATGGAATCATGAATGCAATGATCGCAATTGTTCGTGGCGCCATGATGGGGCATCTATTAAGGTATGTTCTGTTGAGAATTCTGGTATTTCATATTTCATATTTTAATATTCAATTCCTGATACCAGATTCTAGAGCAGTCTATGACCTCATCTTTACGCTATCCATATTACTCACCATTATTAGATAAGCTACCCTTATCTTTGGTCTAGACTATGACATCATTGTGTCATAAGATGTGATACACGTTTTACTATACGTTTCACAT
>JBBPNN010001264.1:0-10855 GCA_038090935.1 Hortiboletus campestris
CTAAAGCTCTTGGAGGTGACTGTGTGCGCCTTCAGGCGTTTCGGCTTGGCATGACGTTGGATATCGGATGGCCGGGATGCGGATGTGGCGGGTGAAGCAGTAAGCAATGGCGATTGACCGTGAAGTGGTGGCGAGTTGGCGGGAGGTGGCGCAGAAACAGATGGCGGTGCACCGTTTACGGCGTAAGAACCCGAGTGATAAGGAAGATCCTCTGGAGGAGTCATGACGGGGGACAAGGGGGATGGCGGACGATGAGTCACTGAGGAATCCGCATCGGACTCGGTGGGTGGTTTTACGGGTGGTTTGAGGCACAAGCGAGCCCCTTTATTAGAGACGAGGAGGGGCGGGGTGCCTGTCTCGGCGGGGTGTTGTGGGACCGGAGCCAGAGCGAGAATGGGGTGGGAAGGAATGGGTGGCATGATGGGTTCCTTGCCCTTGGTCGCCTGCGCGCTTACGAGCGAGCGGGCCGAGATACCGAGGGCTGAGGAGGGGATCAAGGTTGTAGTCCTCTGCGTCGTCTTCGGCCATGGCCTGGCGTAAATTGCTCACAAAGACCGCATGGGTCCGAGTAGAGAGGAGGGAGCGAAGAAATGCACTGGATGGCGGAAAGGGCAGGGCGGGCGTGTTGGGCTCTGAACGGGTCTTGATTTCGTGTACGTGTTGTAGGACGAAGCTGGACTCAATGAGCGAAAAGGCAGCGAAATGGAAACATTGGGACGTACTCTTTCTCCTCTCGGAGTCTGACATTCCGCTCTCCAGAAAGCCTGGGTTCGGCCTGGGTTTCTTGGTGTCTCTGATGAGATGTCGGTTAAGCGTCAAGCAAGAATGACGAGTTGGCGCTCAGCCCACCTCTACCAGCTCAAAATACTGCCGCTTGAGTTTATTGGACGTCGCTCGATATGCGCTGTGGAGGAAGGACATCATGTATTGGTAGGACATATATACGAATGAAGAAAAAATACACGAGTAGAAGAGAAGGAGAAGGGGGAAAAGGGGGAGATGATTGGGCAAAGTGCAGAGCGCTTTCGACTTGCAACGGATGCCGAGTGCCTGTCGGGTGAGATGTGAGCTGCGAGGGCGGGTGGGAAAGACCTCCCAGAAAACAAAACAAAACAGGCGAGGCTCGCATGCCTGGGGTCCCGCGATGGGAGGAGCTGCGAGGTGCCGAAATGGTGGAATTGAGGCTGGGAGTGGTGCGGTGGGTGCGACGAAAGGCGAGAACGAGTAAGGTGGGAGACGAGCGGCGAGATAGCGGCACGAAAGAGAGAAAGAAAGAGGCGCTGCTTGCCGCTTGTCCGAAGACTTACCATTGTGACTGCGTTCGTACTTTACTGCGTCACAGTATGACAAGCTACCGCGCCCAAGGCTTGACGTGAGAGGGTTGGGCACAAGCCTAAGAAGGTAATTTGGTGCTTAGCCTTATTACGCCTCCTTGTCGGGAGCATAAGGTGAACATTTCCAAGGCCTGTGAGAGTCCGCACATGCGGTGGTATGCCCCATAGGGGTATATATATTGTTGTCCACAATGCCGCAACCTTGCCTGAAAGAAACCTCCTGCGGGGTTCTCTGCATAGTCTGGCCCTACATTTTCATTAGCGATGAGCGAGCAAAATCATACCGTATGACTTCAAGTGGCACAGCCCTCCACGAGCGCTCGTTGCACTTGTTCGCCTGATGTGGCGGACCAGATCATCGGGTGATTCCAGCATGTCAACAATGAGCTGTTTGAGGACTCCCACTGGCAGCCTCTTACGCGCCACACAGTCGATGTCGGAACTGGCATCTATGTACATCCGCATCTTCAGGACGGACAGCACTCCATCCACGTACCCCCCCTTCCTTTTTTTGGCCCTGAGGCTGGCGGTCGCACAAAGGCGTAGTCACATTGCATGACCTGTTCCAACAATGGCGTGCCCGACGCGTCATCGATAGCTGCCTGTGCCTCTGCCATGGTCTCATTCTCGACCAACGCATAGCCCTGGTTTTGGCACGCGTCAGTGGTCACGCCGCGCACCCTGACAATGCTAGCCTGTGCGGCGATCGAGGTTGAGTTGCAAGTTTTCAATTTCACCAAATTCAGAGAACTTGTCAGTGACATTCTCCTCCGTTGCCTCTCGATGAATGTTGGTGACCAAGACGATCCAACCTTCTGCAGCTGTGCCCGGGCAACATGGGAATCAGTGAGGTGCTGCGGGAAAGTGAATCACAGGCGAAACGGTATGACGTACAACGCGCTGTCCTGATGTCCGAGGCCTTAGACTTGACTCCATCGTAAGTTGCTTCTGTGCACTGTTTCCACCTAATGCAGCCGAAATAGGTTGCGATTAAATCGAAAGAGGGGCTTGGCGGAGGTAACCACTTCTGCTTTGCTGTAAAATGCACCGTTTCCACTTTGTAACGCAGCCGAAATAGGTTGTGATTAAATCGGCAGAGGTAACGACTTGCTGTAGAAGCCCCTGTTTGCGCCTCACAGCTGTGCCCGCATTGGCAACTGGAAGGAAAGGTGAATAAATGAATAGACGGAGAAAAACTTGAAACAGACCCGGAACGAATTTTTTTGGGGAGTTGCCATGTGCTAACGATTGGGGTCTTGTCGCGGGTGCAAACCTGGGACCCATTCAATTTTGTATCTTTGGATGGTGCTGCAGTGTGCGTAGGAGGAAAGTTGCATTGTATATAGATACATAAATTACATGCAATGCGACGAGGGTGCAACGCCGTGGGCCGAACTTCAAATCGGTAGAAACCTTTTACAAAATTAGGCCAGGGAACCCAGTATTAATATAGTAAGAAACTTCCACGGCGCCGTGCACAGCCACTTAATTTTAAGTTCCCAGACTCATCTACTTTACCCCCATGTCAGAGTCGGCCTCTCGGCCGCGTGGGCCCTCCCCTCCCGGATCAATCGCAGTTCAGGGGATGGTTCGCAACCGATCATTTATTTCGCATTCCGATTGGTTGGCGAGGGGCAGATCTCAAATCCATACTGTGGAGAGCACAACCGTGCAAAACCACTAATCCAGTATGGACGACATCCATGGAGGGCACGTCAACTTGAACGCTGCACAAGTGCCATGGATATAAACCATGTTGCGAAGAACCTGGTACGTCCTACCTCTTTGCATCACTATCGCATATCTTCGCTATACAGATTTGAACCGTGCCATGGACGGACCCAATGTACGAGACGCTGAACCACACTTCTGTGAGTTCTAGGATGCCTTTCTGTTCGGTCTAATGTTCTGGATCATTCATAGGCTAACGAGTACCATGCCAGTGGTGTCGCCATGGGAGACCACGGTCTCGATACACGGGTCGAGGATGTAAGCAAGATACTTTCGCGCTCTGCTATCGCACATGCTGAACATGCATAATAGATCGTACAACGTTCTCCAGGCCCACAATTGGCCAAGGCAGATACGCCCTGGTTCCTTGTCCCTCTTATCGACATGATGTACCGAAGACTAGTTGACCGTGAAGTGGAGATGCTATTCGGGACTGCTAATTACGCCAAGGATTCCATGCTAGTTCCTTGGGTATGCTCAAGGACGCCTCTGTTGTGCCATCTTGTATCTCTAACGAATACCATATGCAGAATGCTCCTGTGACGGAGGAACATGGTCTTGGCAGGGAACTCGAAAATGTGAGCAGGATTATACTCACGCTTTACTACCACGCCACCCATTCAACGTGCATGACAGGTGATGCAAACTTCAGGGACTGCGCACTCCGAGTCCTGCTTGACGATGTCGCCCTGTCGGTGGACCTGGCATTGAGGGTAACCCTGAGGCTTGCAGTGCTCAGATTACATGCAAGAATGTTCCAGCACATTTCGGGGATACACATAATATCAGGAATCTGAAGGCAGACACCCCGATTCGTTGCTGGTGGGAGGAATGTCCTAAACAGGTCAAACGCAAATACTTTGTTTGGCACGTTCGGGAGTGTCATTTGGGCCATCGTAGAGAAACGAGGCACACCTCCTGAAACGGTGGTAGGTTTTTTGCACTCGTAAGACGATAGCGCTCAACTGAATTATTTTACATAGTTATCGAGTTGGGCAACGCTTGCAGCACTCGACATAATTTCTTCCATAGCAACGAGAATATGAGTTTTCTAATGTGAAAGGGGACGTTCTAAATAGATAAGGTGAATATCTTCAGTCGAGTGTTTATCAGATTGGAATTTGTAGCTAAGTAGCTGATGTGAATACGTATGCTATATCAGCATGACATGAGTGTGAAGTGTAGCTGGTGCTTATCTCCACGTGTTCCACATCGCATGGCATGGGCTCGACCATCACAATCCATCATTACTCCATCGGGCCACCCTTGTCAGCCACATCATGTACTAGCCTACCCACGGCGTGACACTCGGAAAGGATTCCGGACTCTCAGAGGACGCCGAGCACCCAGGGCCATGACCCTCCAGGGGAAGACGACGACCCTGTCAAACAAAAACTAAACACTGGGTACCGCATGGGTACGGGTTACACTGCGATGTTTTGCGAACGGTACGGGTATGATTTGTGAAGTGGTACCCTTATGTGCCTTGACGGTGTTTGACAGTGTATGGATGATCAAATAGTCATGCCTTGATGATCAACCTCCTTAATGCTGATCGGATCTGCCATCCATCGTGAATCGGGACCACCTGCCTTCATTATTTCTCTAGAGGCACTGTATCAAGTTGCGATGGCACCACAACGTCTGTTTACTCTAATCTATCGAGCAAAGGACTACCAACCTGGACTGTATCGTGACAATCAGAGAATGACCTGATCCCATCTATCGAACAAAATGTGCAAGCCGGTCACCCTCGCATCTCGGCCAGAAACGTGTAAAATGTTGGGTGGCCAAGTCTGACTTGAATCCTGAGTCGCAATACCCAAGAGGCAACGAGGCCTTGGAGACTTCATCCATCCAGTCTCGCACTTGTCCATCTCGTCAGCTGTTGTTAAAGGGTACTAAGGCTCTCGTCCTCCCCTTGAAGATGGCCAGGAAAGCACTTGGTTTTCGTTCTCGCTCCAATCGAGCATGGCAAAGCCAGGTCCGGGGTGGGCCCAGGTAAGATCGGTGGGGAAGAGGTTGGATTTGTGGTAGGTGTGCACGAGGTGGCCGGTGGTGTCGTATACAACTGCGGCGTTGGCGCCGATGAGGGGGTCTGGGTGTGTCGACGGGTCTGGGGAGGAGGTGGAAGGGACGGAGGTGGTCGGTGTGGACGTGAGCGTGGGTGTGGAGGAGCCGAGATGCTCTGGGTATCCAGCGATGACAAAACACTCGCCAGCTCCGCACAAAACGACGCCGTCGGACCCGTCTTGGGGTGTTCGAGATGGGGCCTGATCAACGGCGCGTCGGGGAGCATGTAGCCTTGATCGCGATGTAATACATGGACACTTTTTCGTCAGCACGTGTGCAACGAGTCAAGAGTTTTAAGAGTCGTTTGCATCGAGACGCGCGTACACACCAAGTCGAACGATCGTGGTGTCAATCTGTTCAATGAGTGCCCAGGCCGGGCCCCAAATCAAAATCAATGAGCCTTTCGAGAGAACGCGTGTGAGAGCCGACGGTTTGCCGCGCCCGCCACTCTCGCACGTCACGAAAGCTTGGCATGCATAAAATGTGAGTCATCGCGCCACGAATAATATGAGGTTAGCGGTCGCGGGTTTTAAGGCTCTGACTTCACAGCGCGCCATTCCCTTACAGCTAATTGTTCGTTCCGGTGCCCTCCAAATCCCTTGTTCCGCTTCCACAACCTCGGGGTGGTTCGCGTTTCTCGTCCCACCCTCCAGTACCCTTGGTCTTCTCCTCTTGTTCGTCGTAGTTTTTTAGGTCCCAGCTACCCTGTATTGCGAATGATTTTATTCTGTGCATTATCTAACAAGCCGATGTCCCCTCCTGAGTGTGCCTTCTGCGTATTGTGCCGTGTCTGCAATGCACTCTAATTTTCCCCCGACCGGACCGTGTCCCGATCCATGCGCTCAGCTGATCTAGTCAGTCGCAGGACTCCTCGACTCGGAGGACGGGACCGATTCCCCCCACAAGGCCCACTCGTCTCCATTCCCTTCTCCCTTCTTGCCTAGGCACGAACAGCACTGGGCTGTTTCAAAACAAACTTCTACAGCGTCCACAGCCACAATTGGATCCCCCCCCCTGAAGTTTACAGCTTGTTACGACTCTGCCGAGTACTCAGCCTCGGCTGGGCCTCAGGCTGGGAGCCTCTCGGCGCAACCCGAGAGGAGTTACTTCGCATTCCGATTGGCTCTCGAGGCTTGACCGAGACAGGCTCTCCAATCCATAGCATGGAGGGCACATCCGAAACACCGCTCAAGTTCCATGGATATAAATTACATCGTGAAGAACCTGGTACGCTGCACCTCTTTGCATCACGATCGCATGTCCACTCCATACGCATCCGAACCGTGCCATGAACTGGACTCAATGGATGAGACGGTGAGCCACACTTCTGTGTGTTCTAGGAAACCTGTCTGTTTTGGTATTGAAGTTCTGAATCATTTCATAGGCCAACGAGTACCATCCCAGTGGTGTCACCACAGAAGACCGCGGACTCGATATTAATACACGGGTCGAGGATGTAAGAAAGATACTTTCGCGCTCTGCGGCCTGCTATCACGCATGCTGAACATGCGTGATAGATCGTACAAAATTCTCCTGGCCCACAATTGGCCAAGGCAGATATGCCCTGGTTCCTTGTACCCTTTATGGACATGACATACCGAAGACTAGTAGACCGTGAAGTGAAGATGCTGTTCGGCGCTGCCAATGACGCCACGGATCCCATCCGAGCGGTGCGTCCGGGGACACTTTTTGTTGTGATCATGTCTAATGAATACCATATGCAGAATGATGTCACTCATGTGACGGAGGGACATGGTCCTAGTGCGGAGCTTGAAAATGTAAGAAAGATACGCAACCGCTTTCCGAGCACACCACCCATGTTAAGCGCGTGACAGGGGACACAATCTCTAGGCAGTGCGCACTCCTGCTTGAGAACGACGTCATGTCAGTGGCCCGTCGAGGGTCGCTCTGAGGTTTGCAGCGCTCAGATTACATGCAAGAGTGTTCCGGCACATTTCAGGGATACACATCATATCAAGAAACTGCAAGCAGACACCCCGATTCGTTGCAGGTGGGAGGGGTGTCCTAAACAGCTTAAACGCAAATACTTTGTTCGGCACGTTCGCGAGTGTCATATGGGCCATCTTAGAGCAACGAAGCACACCTCCCTGAAACCGAGGTAGGTTCAAACTTGTAAGACGATAGCGAAGAACTGAATTGTTTTGCATAGTTGTCGAGTTGGAAAACGCTTGCGGCGCTCAAAATAATTTCTTCTATAGCAACGAGAGTATGAGGGTACGTGTGAAAGACGCCCCAAATGGATTAGGTGAATGCCTCCTGTCGAGTATGTACGAGACTGGACTGCGTAGCTAAATAGATTGGGTGAATACTTATGCTATTTCTGTATGGCACGGGTGTGTCAAACTTAAAGTGTAGGCTGTACTTGTCTCCACATGTTCCACACCACCACGGATCTCACACATGGGCTTCCAGTGACTGTTTGACATCCAGCCATCACCCCGCCCGATCTCGTCATCGGCCCATCCCCGTCAGCCACAACATATGCCTACCCATGGCGCAACCTGGAAAGGGCTCCCAGTTGCGGACTCTCAGAGGACCCACACACATGGTCCCCAATGGGAGACGACGACGACCCTGACATCCAACAGAAAGAGACACAACACCACTTGACCAGTCAACCGAAATGTCAAATAAACACCACGAGTAGATCATGCGCGAGGCGTAAATAACGAAACCCGACGGACATGAACGACCCAGCGCAGCGCCTCCGACAAACCCGGAAAGGAGAGGAGGCGACGTGGACGTGATCATGGAAAACGTCTTCTCAACGCTTGTTACTCGACACATTGACGGTGAGAACACACGATCGCGATCCATGATCGAAAGCAAGGGTACGTCAGCATGAAGGTCACGATGACAGTATCTGAGATCCGATTCTCCTAGTCCAAACACAAACGCCTCGACGTGAAAACACACGATCGTGATCCATGATTCGAAAGCAAGGCTACGTTAGGATGACGGTCGCGATGACAATGTCATAGATCCGATTCTCGTCGTCCAAACACAAATGCCTTGTTCGCGTTCACCCATGACATGTAACAGCCGGGGTTTTCCCAAACCTCGGCGCATAGAGAACATTGCAGACGACCCTGCAAATGTCTTGCCTAAAGTGAAATGAACGCGTGTTCAGGCGATACCACGACCCAAGAAACGAATCGACGCTATGATAACGCACCTCGTTCGTTCCCAAATCGATTGCACACGACGACGATCACCTCTCGCTCGTCGTTTGCATGTGCCATGTCCGCCGATATCTCGGACTGCTGCGGGGCGTCTGTCTTCTCATCGCCGTCCTTGGAGGGGTTGACCCACAAGGGTCGCAAACGCATCGCCCAATAGTTCAGCACCTGCCAATTCGGCTCCAACGCATCCCCTCCGTCCTCTTCATGGAAATCGTTGGCCTCTTCCTCCGAGTCTCTGTTCTCACCGGCATTGACAACCTGGTCACGATCACCCCGATTCCCCTTGACACCTTCCATCCCCCCATCCTCGGGCTTCAACCACGCATTCAACAACAACAACACCCTCACCCCTTCCCTCCGACACCACCCCGCCAGCTCATACGGCCCCCGCTCGATCGATTCCCATCCGCCCCCTGCACGCACGTCCACGTTCAAGTCGTTGCAGATCGCCACTGCCGTCCGGCCAAACGGCGAGGGTAGATCGAGCGCGGTAAAGCCGGGTCCGGGGCGGGCCCAGGTAAGATCGGTGGGGAAGAGGTTGGATTTATGGTAGGTGTGCACGAGGTGGCCTGTGGTGTCGTATACAACGGCAGCGTTGGCGCCGATGAGCGGGTCTGGGTGAGAGGTGGGGACGGAGGTGGTTGGCGTGGACGTGGACGTGGATGTGGGTGTGGGTGTGGGTGTGGAGGACTCGAGACGCTCTGGGTACCCAGCGACGACAAAACACTCTAGCCGCCTCGCCAGCTCCGCGCAAAACGACGCCGTCGGGCCCGTCTTGGGGTGTTCGAGATGGGGCCTGATCGATGGCGCGTCGGGGAACATGTAGCCTTGATCGCAATGTAATACATGGACACTTTTGCGTCAGCACGTGTGCAACGAATCAAGAGTTTATCAGCCGTTTGCTTCGAGACGCGCGCGTACCTGTAAAGATCATTTCGGGGAAACACACCAAGTCGACCGATCGTGGTGTCAATCTGTTCAACGAGTGTCAGGCACAAGCCCCAGATCAAAATCAATGCGCCTTTCGAGTGAACGCGTGTGAGAGAATGTATGTACCCTCGACACAAGTCGCGCGCTTTCGCGATGTTTGCATGTACCTCGCCGAGCTGGAGCACGTCGTCATCCGTGTTAGCAAGCGTCTTCGTTATCACTTTGACCACCACCACCGTGCGGTTGACCAGCTTACCTTGGGTGCAAACTGAACCACAGCGATTCTCAGCCACGAAGAAGAAGCTGCCATGAATGATATCGTCCAAATCACCCCGATGTACGAACATATAAAAAAACCGGGACCTGAATCCCACCCTACCATCACTAGTCTTAGGTAATGGCTGAACGACCTAAATGTCTGCCTCACATACTACCCCATTAAAAAATAGCCCAGCACGATCCTCGCCACGGCACGGAGTCCCCACAGAGGCGCGCAAATGAAAACCACTCGTTTGCGCTGGTTCGTTATCGCCCCCTCACCCGATCGTCCAGTCTGCACACATAGCGTGCGTCGTCCCAGACGACGACGGGCATCGAGACGTCTTACAGAGTTTGGGGGGTACCATCCCATGATGGGGATAGGGACTCTGCAAGACACCATCGAGGGGCTATTATAAAAGAGACCACCCGTCCTGGAGAATTGAAATAGTCGTACCAATTCCAATCGTAGTGGTGGGGATAAAAGAAGAAATAGACGATAGACGATAATCGATAATAAAGAAGCCAAAACCGAAACAAGGAAAAAATTATACGAGATGTAATGCCCCCACTCTAGTAAGGGTTGAGTGAGGGCGTACCAACCATTAATAGTAGACAACCAAGAATGAATGATAAAGGAATGATAAAGGAGCGGAGGCGAGACAAAAAGGAGGATTGGGAGCTGCAACAAGACATGGCCAAAAAAGTAACAGGCGAGCGACACACGCAAACGAAACCAACAAGACGAGGATAGGACAACCAAGACAACGGGGTCACCAGTAACGTACACAACAGCCGACATCGAACAACATGGGCACAGGACAACAAGAAAAACGTCACAGGTCTACTGGCGAACCGGCCGCTCCACCGGTTCCTCTCTCGACCCCGGACGTGACTGTACCTGCGACTCCTCACGCCCTGACGATGGCTGCGACGGATACGCATTCATGATATTTGCAAACGTGGCCGGAACCGCCGGGGGTTGTTGCAGTGGTGGTAGTGGTGTGGTCGAGTTTGCATGATGCGGCGGCGTCGATCCGCTCGGCGGGGACGCCGAGTGGGAGTGGGCATGTGATCTTGCGTGAGAGGGGTGAGAGGTGCTGCTGTTGGTATTGCTACTATTATGGCGTTTCGGTTCTGGTTCCTTGACAGGCGGCGGCCGATACTCATGTATGCTCAATGTATCAGCCGGTGTAGGTGGTGGGAGTAAGATGGTCGTAAATGGTTGCGATTGCGATGGTGGAAGTGGGTGCGAATAGGGAGTGGTTATGGTGTCGTCGACATAGCCATCATTGGGATCCTCTGGGAGGGCAGGAATGACGGCCG
>JBBPNN010001265.1:0-10842 GCA_038090935.1 Hortiboletus campestris
TCCCCTTCTAGAACGGCGCTCCACTGTTCCATTTCCCCGTTAGGACTCCTTATTCAGAGTCCGCTTCCACGTATATAAACGCCCGTTGTACTAGTATTATTCCCCAGTTAGTTCTACGCAATACAAGTGTAGTATCTAGCCCAATCCGCCTGTAGACTCGCGAGTCTACTTGTCGAGACCCTTCTCGTTTCATAGTCTCTTCGCCTACAAAGCGCAGTAGACTCGTCGACTTCACCTCGCGCCGCAAGGGTAACATAGGACCTTGGGCAGACACCATCCGACTTTCTCCATCGTTCATCACGTGACTCCTCTGGATAAAGCTAGGTTCTACGCTTAGCGTAACACTAAAGGTGTCCTAACTGACCCTATTCTAAGGCATTCAGTATACTCCTAACTATGGGTCTAAGTAGTTCTATTTATAGCGTGGGAATTACTCTACACAGCCTCACTGTCTGTTTGTAGAGGGGTGCACTTGTGAGCACTCGTTGGTTGAGTTCAATTGAGAGAACACAAACTCCCTAAAATTCGAGCTGTCCAAATGGGGCTGAATCACGCTCCTTATATAGTAATTTACATGTGGCTGTGCTACCTTCGGTTCCGAGGTGGCTGTGCCAAGATATGACTCATACTAACTCACTTTGACTCACTCTGTCAGAAAATGACTTGCAATGAGCTAAAAATAGCCTTTGGCCTGGCAATGACTCATGCTGTGCAGGTCACATGATCATTTTGCTAGTCTAGGGGCAGTGCTTCAGTTAGTCCTCATTTGACTCACTTTGACTCATGCTGTGCAAGGTCACATGATCTGAGTCAGGTGATTCGCAACTGAGGTCGCATGCTTCAATTGCTTCTCTGATGCTTGGCTAAGTACTTAAGGGTAAAAGAGATATTAAGAAAATAGGTAACTATGTACTTGTAGGTAGTAATAAAAGTATGTTGGGAGAAATCATTTTATTTCTCTACAACCTGTGAATGAACAAATAAGGAAAAAAAATAGAGGTATATGCTAGACACTATGGTCTATATGTCCCTCAATTAGCTAAGTATTTGGACCGTGGGAATAAGGTAAAAACTCAAATCTCGTGTCAAATGTCTAGCATTGCATATACAATAACTAAGTATCTGCATCCAAACATTTTGGTGCAGGTCACCAATGAGCACCTTGCGGAATGCACCAACGATGATGAAGAGCTCTGTGGAGTGAAGTACCTCGAGTGGCATCACCAAGTGAAGGAGAAGAAGGCGGAAGAGGATCAGAAGAAGGCGGAAGAGGATCAGAAGAAGGTGGAGATGCTGGCAGTGCAGAAGAAGGCAGAGGAGGAAGCGGCGGCAGAGGCAAAAACGTGCAATGTGGAGGAGGCAGTGAAAAAACAGGTGAGCACAGTGCTTACCCATCCTCAGAGTGTGCTAACCACCATATGGCCAAGGAGGTCCAAGTGGAGCAGAGCACTGCAAAGGGGAAGGGGAAAGGGCTCCCAGAGTGCACCAGATGCATGGCCCACAGGCTTGAGTGTGAACTTGGGCCTGGCAAGTCCACTGCCTGTGTGGCCTGCCAAGAGGTGAAGATCAAGTGCGAGCAGCCCGGGATGGAGGCAAAGGGGAAGTCAGAGCACTGGAGAAAATGGGTGGAAGAGGAGGAGTTGCTGCAAGGGAAGAAGAAGAGGGTGTGAACGATGGAGGAATCAGAGGCAAGGCCAAGTGGAAAAAATACAGTGGAGCAGGGAGGGGTGGCGATTGGAGGGGAACAAGTGTTCCCTCTGCAGGTCGCCATGAAGCTCTGCGAGCTCCTGTGAGGTCTGTATTGTCACCTTAATGATCAGAACAAATACCTCACTTAGCTCGTGGAGTTGAGGGTGACGGAGGTATACAGTGACTGAGAGGACTCAGAGGACTCAGAGGTTGACGTGGAGTTGGAGGAGGGCAAGGTGGAGGCATTGCATGGACCGGATGTACTGGTGCCTCCAGAGATGGAGACGGAGGTGGAGATGAAGGTGGAGATGGGGACAGAGGAATGGAACGACGAATCAGAGTAGATAGTGAACAAGGATTGTTGTAATATAAAGTCGTTCTTGCCTTGTCAAACATTGGAGTGAGGGACAGGCTTGTCTGGATACCAGAGATGGAAGTCATGAACAAGTTTGGAGGTGTGACCAAGCTCTGTGGCTAGGAGCCAGGAAGTCTCCTTGTCAGCACCTTTGTATCCAGACCAATGCACAAGGTAGAGCAATTTGCAGTTCCTTCGTCAACGATCTATCTTGGAGTCAAGGATTCGGAGATCTTGAACTCAGGTTCTCCATCTACTTTGATCGGAGGTGGTGGGGGTTGCATGCGATTAGGAATGGTGTTGGGAACGGAGGATTCCAATTAGGAGACATGGAAGACCAGATGTATGGACTTCATGGAATTGGGGGGTCAGAGGGTGAAGGAGTGGGTACCTGCATATGTGATGATACTATACGGCCCTAAATTCTTTTCGGAGAGTTTCTTAGAGGGCCTAGTAGAGCAGAAATACTTTTGTTACGATTTGATCTTTTCTTTCTTTTTCTCTTGCTTTTCCTGAACATTCTATCATGTTCTCCCATGGTCCACCACAGCTTAGTCTTAACTCCTCATGTCCAACCATGAATCCCTTCTTCTCATTTCTCTTTAGTTCTTTCTCTCACGACAGTGCTTCTTAAACGTTCTATGACCTTCTTCTCTTTTCTTTTGCTTAGTCATCCTCTTCCTCTGAGTAGTACTTAAACCTGACGATACCTCGATGTCTCCCTAAGTTAGACCTCCTTAGGAATACATCTCACTTCACTTTCTTGAACCTCTCGAAAGTCCTCGTCCTACTTCTGAGTGGATGCTTGTCTCTGAACCCTTGACTCTACGATCCTTCAGATCGTAGAACACCTAGAACCCTTGACCCTACAACTTGCTAAGTCATACTTTACCTCAAACCTTTGATTCTGCGACCAACTAATTGCAGTCTACCTTGACCTACGATAGACTAAGGCTATGTTTGGCTCTACCCGAACCAACCATAACAAAATGTCTAACTTCCTCTTTACCTGCAACTACCATCGCCGTAGTTCGCCACCATTTCTCGAAGACCCTTGAACCCTGCCTGGTTCGGATTCCGAACCAACCAAGAAGAAACTTCTGATGACTTCACCTCTGGAGAAGAAACCCCCACTCTGAACCCTGACCCTGCCAACCTACCATTCTCTTCTGTCGAAGAAGAAGAGATTGACCTAGACCTTGCTCACCAGACCGCCACCACTCTAGTCCTACCTCATCCTCCCACTCCCCCATCCCCTCCATCTGATCCCCGACAACCCGTCTTCCTTCCTCCACCAAATCCTCTTCCTCCGAGACCACTTCCCATGACCACCATCTCCTGACCCACTGAACTCCACATCGAAGTACCTGACCAATACGATGGATCCTATGACAATGCCTTGCAGTGGCTCCACTCCATTCAATTCTACCTTCATACCAACGAAGCAGTCTATGACACCAACCCAAAGAAGATTACCTTCGCCCTCTCTTATATGACAAAGAAATTGGCCCTCACTTGGGCTTCTACCTTTAGACAGAAAGCCATTAGTGGCGCTACCATTGATTTCAGAACCTGGGCCGCCTTTTGCACAGCATTCAAGACATCCTTTGAACACCTTGACCAAAAGAACTCTGCCATAGCTTGCCTCTCCACCCAACGAGATCCAAATGCCATGGACATTGGTGTCATCAAAGTTCCCAAGCTTATCCCTGAAGAACGACACTGCTGCCAAAAAAAAGGACTTTGCTTCTGCTGTTGAAAGGCAGGACACCTTAGCTCCGCCTTCCCCTCCTTCCCTTCCGTCCCTAAGAAATCCACCAAAATGATGCAACGAGTGGTTGAAGAAGAAGAAACCCCAGCTCTCATTGAGTTGGAAGATGACGACGATGAATGTGTAGTCAGGAGAGTGGCCTTTTCCTGGGATTTTTAGATGGGGAATCTCGATCGACGCGACCCTCCCCAGAAATTACTTGTGCCTCTTTATCCGTACCGATCTCTAGCAAATCTATGCGAATTCCCTTGTAACTGATCGTACCTTCGCACACCTTGAAAACTGTCGACTCTTATGCCCTCATTGACAGCGGGGCTGACCTTTCCTGTATTGACTATGACTTCGTCAAAAAGAACAAATTCCTGGTCTCCAAACTGAAAATCCTGATTCTTCCTAGGAACGCTAATGGCTCTCCTAACAAAAAGGGGGACATCAAATACACCTGTACTCTCTTTGTTGCCATTGAAGGGATCATCCAGAAGGTCGACTTCTATGTGATGTCCTTGAAAGATAATGTTATTCTAGGACTACCTTGGCTTAGATCCACTAATCCAACCATTGATTGGTCTACCTGCACTCTCTCCATCAATGAGTCTATTGACGAATCCTGACTCCTCTTCTCCACCCATGAAACTGACATAAAACGACATGATTCAACCTACTGACCCCCCACTCGTCCTCCTTGACATATCAATGTCGATGCCATTACTGACTCTTACCTTTTCAAATACAACCAATGGGAAGAAGAGTCAGCATTTATTAACAGAGCCCATTGTCACCAAACCATCCAACAAATCATCTGATGTGGATCTCATTTTATTTTGGGCTCCCCAATCATCGCACATCTCACCACCGCCACTGAACTCGCCCTTGCCGCAGAGGCTGCCAAGCCCAAAGTCACTCTTCCCCCTGAATACTCCAAATTCTCCTCCGTATTCTCCAAGGAAGCCACTGACCATATTCCCCCTTCCAGACGATACGACCACGAAATTAACCTTAACGACTCTTTCACCCCAAAGATCGGAAAGCTCTACTCTCTCTCCCCAGAAGAATGACTGGCCACTGAAAACTTCCTTGACGAAAATCTTCATGTGGGAAAGATCCACCCTTTGAACTCCCCTCAAGCGGCCCCCTTCTTCTTTGTCAAAAAGAAGGATGGAGGATTTCATCCCTGCCAAGATTATAGATATCTCAATGAACATACCATCCGAGACGCTTACCCTCTCCCCTTAATTTCTGATCTCATCGACAAGCTGAAAGACGCAAAGACTTTTACCAAGTTTGACATTCGATGGGGATACAATAATGTCCAAATTAAGGATGGCCATCAATGGAAAGCTGCCTTTGTTACTCACAAAGAGCTCTTTGAACCAACAGTCATGTTCTTCAGCCTCACCAACTCTCCTGCCACCTTCCAATGATTCATGAATGACTCTTTCCACGATATGATTGCTGAAGGATGGCTGGTTGTCTACATGGATGATCTTCTCATCTTTTCCCCAGACTCTACTACTCACGAAGAACGTACTAAACGAGTACTTCAATGAATGATGGAACTTGATCTATGTACATCTCAAGCTGGCAAAGTGTAGGTTTGCCGTCGAGGAAGTAGACTATCTCAGCATGATCGTAAAACCCAGACAACTGGCCATGGACCCCATCAAACTTGATGGGATTGCTAGTTGGCCCACCCCAGCCAAAGTCAAGGACGTACATTCCTTCCTTGGTCTTGCCAACTTTTATTGTCATTTCATTCCTGACTACTCCAATGTCGCCCATCCTCTCATTGACCTCACCAAGAAGAATCTCCCTTGGAACTGGACCCCCTCTTGCCAATCCTCCTTTGACTCTCTCAAATCTCTCTTCCTATCCAAGCTGATCCTTCGTCTCCCTGACCTCTCCTCTCCCTTTGCCATTGCCACTGATGCTTCCAAATTCACATCCGGAGCAATCCTTCTTCAAACCGACTCTAACAGAGATTGGCTTCTTATCTCTCCCAATCCTTCTCCCAAGCAGAACGAAACTATGATATCTACGACTGAGAACTCCTTGCAGTCATTCACGCCTTGAAGTTGTGGTGCCATTATCTCCACAGCTCCCCTTTCTCTGTTCAAGTCTTCACCAACCACAAAAACCTCACCTATTTCCACCAACCCCAAGCCCTTAACTGATGACAGGCTCATTGGCTCCTGGACCTCTCTGATTTCGATTTAAAAATGATCCATGTTCCAGGAAAACTCCTTGTTGGACCTGATGCTCTTTTCCGTCAACCTGATCTCCTCCCTCCCTCCGACCTTGACAATGAAGGAGTGACCTTACTCCCTCCTTCTCTCTTTGTACAAATCATTGACACCTCCCTCTCTGATCATGTACAATCCGCTTCCACAAACGACCCCCTTGTCCTCCAAGCCCTCCAAAGTATGGATGGCTCCATTCCCCCCACCTTTCGTTCTCGTCTCTCTGACTGGCAACACAAAGAAGGAGTCCTCACCTACAAAGGACGTGTATATGTCCCTGATGACCAATCCCTTCGCCACTCCATCCTTTAACCATGTCACGATCATGAAACCGCCGGACACCCCAGATACCTCAAGACTCATCAACCCATTGCCTCCGAATTCTGGTGACCTGGCCTTGCATCCTACATTCGCAAATACATTGAAGGATGCGCTGTTTGCCAACAGAACAAGACTAACACCCATCCTTCCATTCCCCCCTTGACCCCTATCAAGTCCTCTGCCTCTCGTCCCTTCCAACAGATCTCTTGCGATCTCATCACCTCCCTCCCTCCTTCCTCCAGCTTTGATTCCCTCTTGATCATGGTAGACCATGGGCTTACTAAGGGGGTAATTCTTTGCCCCACTAAGAAAACTGTTTCAGCTGAAGGGATTGCTTCCCTTTTCTTTCACAAAGTCTTCCTCCACTTCGGACTCTATGACAAAGTTATCTCTGACTGTGGCCCCCAGTTCACATCCGCCTTTGCCAGGGAACTTGGAAAACTTTTGAATTACAACCTCTCCCTCTCCACCACCTACCACCCTCAATCTGACGGAGAAACCGAACATGTAAACCAAGAAATAGAAACTTATCTCCATATCTTCTGTGGAGCCAATCCCTCCTCCTGGTCCGAAAAGATCTCCCATGCTGAATTTGCCCACAACCACCACCCTCACTCTGTTACCGGACAATGCCCCTTTTATCTCCAAATGGGATATGAACCCCATGCCCTCCCTTCTTTAATCTCTGACTCTTCTATTCCCGCAGTAGAAACCCGCCTTAAATCCCTCTCTGCTGCTTGTAATGAAGCCCTAGTGGCCCATGAACTCGCCTGACAAGTCATGGCTTCCCGCACCCGTCGAAACTTCTCCCCCTTCACCAAAGGAGACAAAGTCTGGCTCAAAGCCAGAAATCTCAAATGATCCATCTCTAACCCAGGATTTGCTCCAAAACAAGAAGGGCCCTTCACTATCACCAAAGTCCTCTCTTCAATCATCCATCAACTCCGCCTTCCTAAAACGTGGTGTATCCATAACACATTCCACACTTCTCTTCTTTCTCCTTACAAAGAGAACTCTGTCCATGGGAAAAACTTTCCTGCTCCTCCCCCTGACCTTATCAGTGGAGAAGAAGAATACAAAGTTGAGAAGATATTATGCCACCATGGACCTCCGACCAACTGCTTCTTCTTGATCCAATGGAAAGGATATTCAGCCGAAGAAGACTCCTGGATCCCAGAACAGGATTTGAAAAATGCAAAGTCCACTCTCTCGAACTATAAGAAACTTCATCCTTCTGTTTTTTTTTCTTAACCTGTTCTCCGCTTCTTTCACTCCTCCCTACTAGTAACCTTTCTAACTACGATGACTTCTACCATTTCTACAATTTCCTCTGTCTCTGAACTCGAATCCTCTATCCTTACCCCCTCATCTCCTGCCATAACCACCACCACCTCCCACCATGGAATCCTGTCCGTCAACGTTCCTATCCATGCCCATAGAACCAGAGACGACTTTCCTACCGCCACAAACCTCTCTAAACTAGTCAACTCCATGCACGACCCCACCCTTTCTGCCACCATAGACTGTTTTCTCAATGTCAGCTCCCCTCTTTATGCCCTATACTGTTACAATCAGTATATTCCTGTGCCCCTATGTTTGTTGGACTTAACGTTTTCCATGTATAACAACAGACAATCCTTTCTCTTCACACTTCACCTTTATCTCGTGCGTCTTAGTCATCTCACCTCTTCACCCCGTTTCACGCATGAGACTTCTCATCTTCTCCGTTTCACATTCTATCTTTCACCTTTTCACAGAAGTGTTCGATCACGCTTCTCTTCCATTCCTTGATACACATGTTTTACATATGCTCTGCTTCTTTTCCATTCTGCCACACCACGTGTTGCCCTCACATGTTTCACTTCCGTTTCACCCTATGCCCTTTTCCCCTTTTGTTCCCGGATCGTTAGATATGGTCACAACATGCATACCTCCAGTAGGTACTTAAGGCTCGATGCCAGCACCAGAGAACTCCAGTCTAGTTCTCTTGGTGTTTACCCCTAAAGCACTATAAGAAGGACTCTATTGGCCTAACAAGCCTATTCTTATTTCTTCCCTTCGAGTCCAAGGATCTGTTGGCAACCTAAGGAGCTACGCTCTAGGGTTGTTTCATTAGAACTAGACTCTCATCAAATACCCTTACCTTGCCAACTTCGATGCTACCTCACAAGTGCGTCCCCTACGAAGGATTGCTGCACTAGGAGCTTATGGTAGAGCCAGTGCCGATCACCTTCCATAGTTCCCTTTGCTCCTTTGCTCCTAACTCAGGTCAATCCGGCCCCTCTAACCCTTTGTACATGGCCTCAGCAGTAGTAGCTGAGCCGGACCAAGTAAGAGAGCAAACAGCCTCGCCAGCAGAATTGGCAGGCTCACAGGGTGTGGAAAGGACCCCATCGCCACCACAACAGGAATCACCAGACACTGCTACACTTTTCTTAAGACTGTTGGAAGCCAACTTGTGGCCTTCAGACTTTCAGTTCGCCTCAGATGAGGAAATTGATCAAGCAGTAGTACTAGCCACCGCCCTCAGATCGGCCACCCCAGAACACTCATCCATAGAAAGAGCATCCCAGCACTCGCTGGTGGATGATCAATCCATAGATCCGAACAACCTTGTATTCGCACCCTCGGACACACACTTACACATCCTCTCTCGACCATCACATGAAGAACTGTGCTGGTTGTTTCCCTCCGAAGAAGAACCGCAATTCGGAGAACCCACCGAATGCCCGTCACCCCTAAGTCTCCTCACTCCGTCACCAATCGCAGAATCCAGCCGCAAAAGGAAAGAGCGTAACGAAGAGGAAGTAAGACTGGAAATTAAGAAGCCGGTTAAGAAAAGAGCGTAACGAAGAGGAAGTAAGACTGGAAATTAAGAAGCCGGTTAAGAAAAGAAGAATCATACTCCGAAAGATCTCTAGAGACAGAGACGGAGATCACCATTATTCAAGAATAGCTTTACGACCCCCTCACATCCTATGCAAGCCAGAATGCTACTGTACCAAGTAGAATAACCCCATCCATACGTAATCATGTCTCAGAAAATCAACCAAGTTCTCGCAGATGCCACAATCCTGTGGGAAGACAAAATCACTGCGATTTTAGAAGAATTCAATGACAGGATGGCAGATTTACAGGCAGTAATGAATCAAGTAACACAACTCACAGCCAATAACAACCAGCTAATGGCTACGATCAATACCCTCTCTGCTGCCACATCAGGAGCAGCGCCAGGAGAAGCATCATGTCGAGTAGAAGTCTTTGCAGATCCCGGAGAATACGACGGGTCCAAAGCTAAGTTTGAGGAATGGTGGGCCAAGATGAAAGCCTGGCTAGAAGTCAATGCCAGCACTATCATTCCCACCTCCTACAAAGCAGTAGTGGCCGTTCTCTCACAGCTCAAAAAAGCAAAGGTGGGAGGGTTTGCTCAAACAAGGCTTGCACAAGGGAGAGGATATTCCTGGACCACCCTGGTTGATGAACTGGAAGGGCTCTTTAGGAGCACCAACCAAAAAGACTGGGCACACACCCAATTAAACAAATGTTACCAAGGAGATAGCCCTACGGATGATTTCATTGTCCAATGGGAGGTGCTTTACCAACAAGCCAGTATCAACCCTTCACACACAGTCGAACTTCTAGAAAAGAATGCACGTGGAGCAATCATTGCTCAAATCTTCAGAGAAGGCAAACACTGAACTTCCCCAGACCTCTATCTCCAAGAGATCAGAAGGGTCGGTACGGCACAAGAGTCCCTTGATTTTATCAGGGGTAGAACTCAGAAGCGAGCTTTGGCTCCACAATCTAAGCAAGACCTGAATGCCATGGACATTGGGGCAACAAATAAGGGCTGCTACAATTGCGGCAAAGAAGGGCATTTTACCAAAAATTGCCCAAGACCAATTGTCGCCTGTCCCGACTGCAAATGGCTTGGATGACAGCACAAGAAGGGCTGCAAGAAAGCTGGCGGCTGCAATGCACAAGAAGTGCACATGTCCTGGGATGACGATAAAAGCACCACAAGCGACAATGAATGAGAGGTCTGAAAAACCTCAAAAGGAAAAGAACAGGACTTCTCAAAGTCCATTCAAGGTATGACTTTTCAAGAAGCCGCCACCTGGTTCAAAGATCAGGAGGCTATCCGAAAGAAGGCAGGAAAAGCCTAAGCCTGAGGGACTTATCTGGGTGTTCCAAGGACTCTTTCTCCAATAAGTATTCCCCTTTGCCGGTTGAGGAGTCAGATGACAATGACTCAGCTGGTAATTCTCCATTTATCTACACGTCAGGGGTGTCTCCTTGTGAGCACGGTGACCTGCACGAAACTAGTTTCATGCACGCACATAGCAAAGCAGTCACCTGAGAAACAGAATTTCCACAGCTCCCTGTGGACAATACCCTTTGATACCATAGGGAATGATAGCCCCTATCATGACCTATATACCCCTATTTTTCCAGATTTTTCCACCTAC
>JBBPNN010001266.1:0-10838 GCA_038090935.1 Hortiboletus campestris
AGTCCACAAGCGGATTGGGCTAGATACTACACTTGTATTGCGTAGAACTAACTGGGGAATAGTACAAGTACACTGGGCGTTTATATACGTATGAGCGGACCCTGAATAAGGAGTCCTAAAGGGGAAATGGAACAGTGGAATGCCGTTCTAGAATGGGATATGTCCATAAAGGAAACTGGGTCAAGGGGAGGAACGGAAAGGAATGGAACAGAACAAAAGGAAGACATACTGCGGACGGTGCAAAGGATCAGGAGTCCTGGTTGGAATAGAAGATCAGAAGATGAACAGGACTCCGTCTATGTGTCAAAAGAACCAGAAGGCAAATCGAAGAATCGGAGGAAATCGGAATCGGGGTCGTCGGGAAAAGCAGAAGAAATCCACGAGGCGAACTCGTGTTCCTCAGCCTCGGACATCCAGGGGATTTCTGTAACACCGAGAGAGCCATTGTGACCATCGGGCCTGGCATTGGTCCAGGTTCTGTGACTGCATAAAATATCTTAAGTTGGCGTGGTCGTTCCAGATCTCAAATTGGTAATGAGAGCCTTCCAGATAGTGGCGCCAGATTTCCAATGCTTGGATAATGCTCAACATCTCTTTGTCAGCAATGGGGTAATTCCGTTCTGTGGGCATCATGCTATGGCTGGAAAAGGCAACTGGATGCCATTTGTCTTCTTTAAATATAGATAGAACAGCCCCTGTGGCGTAATCTGATGTGTCGGTTTCTAGGCAGAATTGACAATCAATGTCCGGGAATGCCAACATGGGTGCTGTGGTAAAATGTTGCTTCAGCGTGTCAAACGCCACTTGTTGTGCTTCTTTCCACTCAAAAAGCTGTTCCTTCTTTAATAGATCATTCATAGGACGTGTGAGCTGTGCGTAGTCCTTGATGAACCTTCGGTAGAAATTAGCAAGTCCGAGGAAACTGCGGACTCCTTTGACGTTCTTAGATTCTGGCCATTCCAGAATGGCTTTTACTTTGGAATCATCCATCTTAATACCGTCGACTCCGACCATCATGCCGAGGAATTCTACTTCCTTCTTCGAGAAGAAGCACTTTTCTGGCTTGACGAAAAGATCATTTTCTTCTAATCTCTGCAATACTTCGCGCACGATTCTATCGTGTTCGTCTTGGTCATCCATCTTGGTAAATATCATTAGGTCATCAATGTAGACCACGATCACGTCTTCCATATCGGCAAAGATTTCATTCATCATTGCTTGGAAGGTTCCGGGAGAGTTGCATAGCCTGAAGTACATAATCAGGGGTTCAAATGCTCCTTTGTAGCAGACGAAAGTGGCCTTCCATTCATTGCCTTCTTTGATACGGACGTTGTTGTAGCCCCATCTAAGATCCATCTTCGTAAATAACTTAGCCCCTTTTAGCTTATCCACTAGTTGGGAGATTAAGGGCAGCGGATAATTATTCTTTACTGTGTGTTCGTTTAGGTAACGGTAATCCTGTACCATTCGCTTTTTGCCATCTTTCTTAGGGACGAAGAATACCGGGGAGGTTTGAGGAGATTTGGAGGGGCGAATGTACCCTTTGCTCAGCTGGTCATCTAGAAAAGCGGTGACTTCCTCCTGTTCTTGTGCAGATAAAGGAATGATACGATCCTTTTTAGGTTGAAACGTGTCTTTCAGGTCGATGGTGTGGTCCCATGGTTTTCTTATTGGCATCCTTTCTGATTCATCTTTGCTGAACACTTTTAGATAATCGTGATACTGCGGGGGAATGAGTTGCTCTGCGGTCACGTCCGTCTTTGACTTTTCCTCTTGGGCACAGATCATAGCGTGTACCTGATATTGGATATCCTCTTCTTCTTTTTCGATCATACAAACGAAGACCGGCTTATCTTGGAGGGCATGACAGTGCCTTGGGCAACGTGTCATACGTACTGAGCCCTTGACCCAATCTATTTCCGGGTTGTGGTGTTTTAGCCAAGAGAATCTGAGGATCAGAGTGTTCTTTCCGAGGTCCGTAGTTTCGGCTGTGACTTTCTCACGGTGTCCTTGGTACTCGATCATCAGGTGCACTGAGTGCGTAATATTCCCTGCAGAATTCTTGGTTCCATCAACATTGAAAACGGGAATTGCATGTCGTAATTTATTTTGAGGGAGTTTGAGTTTCTCTGCCCAAGTTCTATCAATGAAAATGGCATTTGCACTGCTGTCAAGCAGGACATTGACTTTCATAAGGGAGTGTCGTGCGTTGAGTGGCGCAATTTGAATTGGAATCATAATTTCCCATGTAGGGTTGACGTTTCGTACGAATGCTTCTGTTTCGGGGATTTCATGGTTCTTTGGGAAAGGGGAATCAAGCACAGGTTCAATGTCCCTGCCGTGCTCACTAGGAGGCACCCCTGACATGTAGGTAGATGGAAAGTCACCAGCTGAGTCATCATCATCTGACTCCTCAACCGGCAACAGGAAATACTTATTGCGGAAAGAGCCCTTAGGACACCCAGATGAGTCCTTCGGGCTTAGGCTTTTCCCACCTTCTTTCAGATAGCCTCCTGATCCTTGAACCAGGCAGCAGCTTCCTCAAACGTCATACCTTGTATGGACTTTGAAAAGTCCTTTCCTTTTCCTTTTGAGGCCTTGCAGACCTCACAGTCATCATCGCTTGTGGTGCTTTTACTGTCATCCCAGGATGTGTGCACTTCTCGTGCATTGTGGCCGCCTTTCTTGCAGCCCTTCTTGTGCTGTCCACCGAGCCATTTACACTCGGGGCAGGCAACGATGGGTTTTGGACAATTCTTCGTGAAATGCCCCTCCTTGCCGCAATTGTAGCAGCCTTTGTTCGTAGCCCCGATGTCCATGGCATTCGGGTCTCGCTTAGATTGTGGAGCCAAAGCTCATTTCTGAGTTCTGCCCCTGATGAAATCAAGGGATTCTTGGGCCGTGCTGACCCGTCTAATCTCCTGGAGATAGAGGGCCGGGTCTGCTCGGCGTTTTCCTTCTCTAAAGATTTGGGCGATAATTGCCCCTCGTGCATTCTTTTCTAACAGCTCGACCGTGTGTGAGGGATCGATGCTGGCTTGGCGGTATAGGGCCTCCCATCAGACAATGAAATCATCCATGGGGCTGTCCCCTTGGTAACACCTGCTTAGTTGGGCGCGTGCCCAGTCCTTCTGGTTTGTGCTCCTGAAGAGTCCTTTGATTTCGTTGACCAACATGGTCCACGTGTATGTCCTTCCTTGTGTGAGTCTGGTCTGAGCAAACCCGCCTGCTTTTGCTCCTTTGAGCCGTGAGAGGACGGCGACTACTGCCTCATAGGAGGTGGGAATAATTGTGGTGGAGTTGACCTCCAACCATGCCTTCATCTTTGCACCACTCCTCGAACTTAGCCTTCGATCCGTCGTACTCACCAGGGTCTGTGAATACTTCGACTCGTCGTGAGGGTCCTCCTGCTGCGGTGGGCGTGCTGGCAGTAAGGGTGTTTAGTGTTGCCATGAGTTGGTTGTTGCTTTCGGTGAGTTGTGTCACTTGGTTTGACACTGCTTGTAGATCTGCCATTCTTTCATTAAATTCTTCCAAGATGGCAGTTATCTTGTTTTCCCATGAGATTGAAGCATCTCTGAGAATTTGATTGATTCTTTGGGACATAATTGCATAAGGAAAGGGGTAAAGCTACTTGGTGCAGTAACGCTCTGGTTGTTGTAAGATGTGGGGGGGTCATAATGCTATCCTTGAGTGCCTAATATCTCCATCTCTGTCCCTAGAGATCTTTCGGAGAGTGATTCTCTTTTTCTTCTTAGCCAGCTTCTTAACCTCCGGCCTTTGGTTCTTCTTCCTCGTCTTGCTCCTTCCTCTTTCGGCTAGGTCCTGGGGTTGGCGACTGGGTTAGGAGACTTAGTGGTGACAGGTGTTCTGCGGGTCTTCCGAATTGCGGTTCTTCTTCGGAGGGAAACAGTCGGCACAGTTCTTGGTGCGACAATAGAGTATGGATGGATAAGTTTGTGTTCCTGGGGGTGAACACGAGGTCGTTGGGATCGGTGGATAGATCTTCCGCCAGAGAGTGCTGGGATGCTCTCTGTGTGGATGAGGGTTCTGGGAGGCCCAATCTTAGGGCGGTTGCTATTACTACTGCCGCGTTGATTTCCTCGTCTGACACGGAACAGAAATCTGATGGATGCAAGTCTGCTTCTAAGAGCCTTAAAAATAGCGTAGCTGCGTTGGGCAAGTCTTCTTCCTGTCGTGGTGGCGTAGGGGTCCTTTCCACTCTCTGTAAGCCTGCCGATTCCGCTGGCGAGGCCGTTCGCTCTCTTACGTTATCTGACTCAACTACTTCTGCTGAGGCGGCATATAAGGGGTTAGTAGGGCCGACTTGACCCGCGTTAGGTGGGAAAGAGCGAAGAAATCGGTGGAAGGAGATCGGCACTGGCTATCTATGAGCTCCTAGTGCGAGCGATCCTTCGTAAACGACGCACTTGTGAGGGTAACGTTGAGCGTTGGCAAGGTAAGGTAAAAATGGGAGTCTAGTTCTAGTGAAACAACTCTAAAGCATAGCTTAGGTTGCCAACAAGAGACTTGGACTCAGAGGAAAGTGTAGAGGAGACTTGTCAAGTCAAGAGAGTCCTTCTTATAGTACTTTTAGAGGAAAGCACCAAGAGAACTAGACTGAGGTTCTCTGGTGGTGGCATCGAGCCTTAAGTACCTACTAGAGGTATGTACATGTTTGGGTCGTGTTACGCTAAGCGTAGAACCTAGCTTTATCTGAAGGAGTCACGTGACGAACGACAGAGAAAGTCGGAAGGTTTGTCTACCCAAGGTCCTATGTTACCCTTGCGGTGCGAAGTGGAGTCGAAGAGTCTACTGCGCTTGGTAGGCGAAGAGACTATGAGAAGGGTCTTGACAAGTAGACTCACGAGTCCACAAGCGGATTGGGCTAGATACTACACTTGTATTGCGTAGAACTAACTGGGGAATAGTACAAGTACAGTGGGCGTTTATATACGTGAGAGCGGACTCTGAATAAGGAGCCCTAAAGGGGAAACGGAACAGCGGAGCGCCGTTCTAGAAGGGGATACATCCGTAAAGGAAACAGGGTCAAGGGGAGGAACGGAAGAGAACGGAATCGGAACAAAAGGAAGACATACTGCGGACTGCGCAAAGGATCAGGAGTCCCGGATGGAAAGGAAGATCAGAAGATGAACGGGACGCCGTCTACGGGTTGAAAGAATCAGAAGGCAAATTGAAGAAACAGAGGAAATCGGAATCGGGGTCGTCGGGAGGAGAAGAAGAAATCCACGAGGCGAACTCGTGTTCCTCGGCCTTGGACATCCAGGGGATTTCTGTAACAGATGGGAAGTGGGAGTCATCTTTTTGATGGGTTCATTGGAAAGAAGATCCTTGGATGGGCCAAGTGTGTGCTGGGTTTGTTTGATAGCGATGGCAGTCTTCTGCAGTTGGGCAGCATGACCGCCTTTTCCAGCTGTTGAGAAGTACCTCGAGGAGGCCTCAATGGTAGGCTACCTCTTTATATTTTCTGTCCTGTAGCCTAGGCAAGTTTCATTACCTCTTTGGCCGCCCATCGAGTCCTCGATTGAGTTGGGTTGGTGGTGGGATATGTCAAAAGAGGTCGTGGGAATGGTGACTCACCCAGGTAGCTATGTATTCACGATCTCACACACAGGGCCACAATTGTACAGTCAAACATGTCATTTTGTCTCGCAACACGAACTAGGACTAGTCTTGTAGTACAAGGATTGATTCATCATCAACAGTTCTCTGTCACGTTACAATTTATTGGTTGGATGTGCACAATGTAGTGATTAGGTGTTGCAAAGGCGTCGACATCGGTCTGAGACAATAGTCCTTGAACCCAGGGGTAGGTAGAGACACCAATGACGCGGGAGAGTCAACAGTGTATGTGATGGTGATGGCATGTCAGGGCATGTATGCCGTGGATGGATTTGGGGAGGGGGGAAGACTGGTTTGGGTGGCAATGGATACCGCTAATCATATGACAGCAATGGACTTGTAGGTTGGTGGTGGGTGGCAACGTCTGAATCACCTTCTTCGTTGATGGTAGAGTAGGTGGGATAGGACCAACAAAGTCTTTGTGAATCATCTCTTCAATGACACAATTGATGTTTAACTCCCACCTGAGATACTGACATATTTCTCTTTTCATCTGATTGATCTCCCGCAACTGGAACTTGCCCCAGTGTATAATGATTGACCACCACTTGTTGGAGTAGGTGTTGCCGCAGGTGACCTTTGATGCGAGCAGATACAAATAGTCAGTGACCCGATGATCCCCGAGCAGTCAGAAAACACGCCTTGAGTCACTGTAACAGGACGAGGGTGGTGAACTTCACAGAGGAATGGTCCTTGTTCCATGCAGGGCACACACCATGAAATGGGTAGTTTGATAGCAAAGGAGGGGATCCTCAGGGCAGGCAAAGGCGAAGAACCGTGAAGTTTGCTTGTGGCTGTAAAAGGGATCTTGCCTACTTGAGGCAGGCTGTGTCAAGGGGGGTGCGGCTGCAAATCCGCCTCATCTATATTCAGGAACCGGTTGGGGTTGTTGTCAGAGGTGCAATGCAACAGTAGATTGTCTACAGTCAGGCGGCACTGGTGTCATGATGAAACGAACATGATGGCAGGCCTTGTTGGAGTGTATTCCATGATGTCAAGGTATGCTGGCTTCGACATGGCAATCATCAATGAAGGGTAGTGAGGAATAGTGAAGCTTTGGAGATGGATGTCCATGTCAAGAGGGTGTGAGCTAAATGAATCATGAGCAATGAGCAGACCACCACCCAACTTGCTTACCTCAGCGAGAAGTTGAAAATGGCATGTGATGGAGTGCCTATCCACTCTCTGAGATCTCAGGCATTTGCAAGCAATACACCACAGGCCACGATACGTGTCTTGATCTCAGTCTGTGCAGAGCTGTACCACATCCTTGAAATGATTACCTCGTACATAGGACCCACTTCCCCACCAATGAGTTGAACCTCATTGGCAATAAACAGGGCAATTGTCTGGAGTTCTTCCTCTGATGCCATCTGCATGACAGAATGTCTCACTGTCGACAGTTGGTTATCAAATGGGTAGGAAAATCGTTCCAAGCACTCACTTGATTCGGCATACACACCATGACATCCCCTTTCTCCAGTAAATGCAAGTCCACGCTCATCTCACCTGTTAAGCTCACGATCTTCTTCCCGCCCTGTACACTGCTAAACTTGCAATGCCACTCTGCAACATGCTGATCGACCATCTCCTGATACAGCTCCACACAAACCACCCTCGAGTTGTCCCTTTCATTCCACAGCTTGAGGAGTGCGAATTCGGTGCAGATGGTCTTTCCACTGCCCATGGGAGCACCAACAAACATGTTTTTGTCAGAGGTTAGAGTACTTGGAACACTTGGGTTTGGATTTTGTTGAACATCTGGATTGTGTTCGAGTAGATCACCTCGAACTCTTTGTTGTGCAGCACAGAGAGAGGCAGATGTTGGAGCTTGAGAAGGGACGTCAGAGGTGGGAACTTTTCAGATAGAATGAGGTGCTTGAACGAGATAGGCACTTGTCTCTGCGTGCAACCACCTATCTGATGTAGTAACTGGGAGGGACAGGCTCGAACATTGGGATGGTAATAGTGACACTTCCACATACTGCTGACGAAGGACAAATGTATCATGGCAGAGGCGCCATTGACGTCCTCGATGAGAATGAAGAACGTCTCGGCACCACTGTGTATCTTCTCCTCCCAGCAGAAATCAGGGACAATGGGCAGGTCAATACACAGGAGGGAACGAGTGATCAGTTGTACTTGCGCTTACAGTCTAGGAACTTCAGTCAAGATTGTGCTCAGTGCAACAAAAAGTAAACACCTACTGTAACTTAGGGAAGTTGTGGACAAGTCGGTGAACGAGGCGGCCAGCATTAGGAATGCTGATGAGCCCTCCAAGCTCAGGTGGGTTCAGATCAATGTTCTGGTACCACAGCTAGAATAACCAAACATTTGTATCAGCGACTCACTTGGCAACATCCTGCAATGCAGATGCACGAATTGATTGCCCTCTGCCTTTCTGATTACTTCCTGAGGCACGCCCTTGAACTGGTGAAGTGGCATCATTGAGCCCCACCTAGTTCCATCAGTCAGGAATTAAAGGGTGATAGGAGACACCTGGACTCACATTTGTTGCTCCACCATCTTGCACAACATGAGACATGCCCAAGCTGGTACAGCCCAATCTTGCTTAAGACAAATTTCAAACATTGCATGTAATATGCATCCGGCTGATTGCTGCACAAACACCATGTCCACGACCAATGCAAACCCTGAACAAACCACAGTTATAAATGACAGGACAATAGTGGACTGAAACAGGATGCACCATCAAGCTTGAGCTGGGATATATATGCTTGCAGAAGCACATTGATTTTGGTGGCGGGCTCGTCAACGCTCTCCTTGACAGGGATAGGTACATGTTCCAACAGCTTCGCAAGTTCAAGCTTCTCCGCTTGTTGTACCTTGAGACACCGATGTGAGCGAGCTGATCCAACAGCAAAAAAAAGGTTGTGGGTCACTTACAGATAACAACTTGAACTTGTTCGAGAGCACAAATGCTCAGAACAGTTCCAGAGACAACATTGTTGGTCGCAAGTGCTGGTTATACATCGTCATCGAGTTATGGGTGACATAATAATGTGATGTGATACGACCTAGTTCTATGCTCTGGAATCAACCAGAAGAGCATTTGTACTTGACGAGGTGACCTTTCTTAAGGAGGGCCACGGCAGAATGGACGATATCGGTATGTTTCTGAATCAGGCCGTTATCATCCTCCTGGTAGTCGACTCTGACTCTGTACAATCCAGGAGACTTGAGCATACACATGTATCTAGCAACATTGGTTCAGAGATGGGAAAAGTTTATGAGCGAAATGAAAACACTCACAGATATGTTTATCCCAGCCATTGCACCACTTCATCGTGATTCCTGACCGTCCCAAGTACAATCTCTGCATTCAAATTGTCCACCAATTTGAACACGAACTATGATTTGATGGGTAGCCGCTGGTTCATAAGTGATAGGAAATACTGAAGCTCTGAGTGATTCGTGATGATGATGCTTTCGCTGTAGGTGTTGTATTGCAGATGTCTGGCATGTCCAAGCATCTGGAGGACGTCTTGGAAGGACAACTCGACCCACTGTCCCTTCTTGGGGTTGTATATTTGTGTCCCCTTAATGATAATGGTGTGTGCGGGCAGGTTAACATCCCATGCGAGGGTTGCTGTGCATACTAGCACCTGTATGGAACCATCTGCGAAAAGCTCCTCAATGAGGGTCCTGTTCTCTCTTGACATACTGGCGTGATGGATTGCAAATCCAAAAGGAAGGAGGTCCCTTAAATTGCTATCCTTGACATTCCCTGCTTCCCCTGTCAAAATCTCCCACATAGCAGAGCCAGGTTGGACAAACTGGGTGATTGTCTCCTTTTTGATAGCCGGCTCTAGAGCCGTCTTGGCAGTTTCCTCGTGCAAATGGACGAAGACAAGGGTTTGGTTCTTCCCTGCCTGGTCAAGGAGTTTCTCGTAGCAGACCTCGTTCATCACCTGGAATTACTTGATAGCTTTCTTTTCAGTGACACCGACAAACTGTTGTTGGAGTCCACATGGACGGTAGGAAGTGTCAAAGTAGAAAAGTCCTCTCAACTCAAAGCATGTGGGTAGGCATGCCGGAGGAGAGGTCATTGATGACCACCTAAAGTTCTGTAAGGCTGGAAGCCAGCTCGGCTCTGATGGCCATAAGGACATTGAGCATGCTACAAGGGTGAATGATCAACTGAGGAATCACACTGGCAATCAGTTGGACTTACTTAGCACCGAAGGCCTCCATGGTTTAAATCAATTCCATGTCTGTGAACTCGGGCGCAATGGATGTGATCATCTCTTTCGCAATTTTTCAGAAAGAAGGAGAGGACAAATACAAATATAGCGGAAGGGAGACCATGAACATGGAGAGGGAACAATCACGTCCGACATGTCAACCTCAAGGGAGGAATGGAGTTGAACATTGATGAGGGAGTGCTGATGGCCCTTGCTATTCTTGTACTTGGCATGCATATCGAGGGTGGTGAGGACCACTGGCAGATTGAACACGGCGATGGCAACGAGAAGAGCCCTGGATGCCACCCCAAACCTTGGATTCTGCACAGAGGGTTATTTGTCTTGTATTCAGGTGAGTACCAACACCTTCCAACTGGCATTGTGATGGTGGGTTGTGACACGTGATGTTGTGCCACAAAAGGATTAATTGTGCCTCAGGCAAAGTGACTCGGAATGTAGTTAAAATCTACATACATGCCATCACAGAACCTTAGAGATAGCATAGAAAAAATCCTTATTGAAGTATTTGTTCAGAAAAAACGATGGTAAGCTGTAAATGCTATTCAAACAAGTAAGGCAATTGTCAGTGGCAGGACCAAAATACGGAACAATGTGTGCATAAAAGCGCAGTTGATCTAAAGGAAAAACCTCCCCTAGGTCCTCGCCCAATGTGCATTTCGCCCTCCTAAGCACATGGAGACCTGTAGTAGACTTAATCTGGTCATGCTCTTGGGGTGCAATGTCAAGCCTTTGTGCATATACGAGAGCACGACTTGCCCAAGGCGTATAGCCATGTTTTGGAGTTGTGGGAGATATGATGAGGCAAACAAGAACAACAGAGTGTCCTAAGTAATCCTGAGTTAAAGCAAGAGGTTCTGTGTAAAGATAGCATACCAGTCAGGCCACTGAGTGGCCATTGGTGGGCTTGATCCACCTGTAGGATGGTGGCATCATACCAACCATGTTTCCAAGTTCGGTCAGGTGGGTGAG
>JBBPNN010001267.1:0-10823 GCA_038090935.1 Hortiboletus campestris
CTTTAGGTGAAAATGTGCAAACATGCGTACAGTTTTTTGAGCCACTGTACGCATGGAAGGGCTGCCCTTCAAAGGGGACTTTCATGGATTCCGCCCTGCTTTTGAGCTTAAAATGGGTCGGAGTGGGATAACAGATGAGTTTGTCTTGAAAGACATGCTCAAGAAGGCAGTATCTAGTGATCTCGCCTTCTGCATGGCCATGGTGGAAGAAGAACCAAAGACGGCCAAGAAGTGGCTTGACAAAGCCGCTCAGTTTTACGATGTGGTCCAGCACTTGAAGAAACTTTGCTCTGGAACTTCTCACTACATTCCTTCCAGAAGTACTCAGCACTCTCCCAATACCTCCTTCTCTCGATGCGACCCCAACGCCATGGACATTGATGCAATCTGACTTTCCCCTACCCAACGTGCCAAGCACATGTGTAACAACAAGTGCTTTGTTTGCCACAAGGTCGGATGTCGCTCCTCCAAGCACCCTCGCTCTGGAGGCACTCAAGGATTCTCACCTCGACCTTCCGCTCCTTCAGCTCTGAGAATTCGGGCTACCACAGTGTCTGCTCCTCCCTCAGCCCTCGAGGAGTATGCCAGGAAGCTCAATATCTCTGACACAGAGGCAGTGAACTCTCTCAAGATAGTCTATGGGAAAGTATACGAAAATGGAACGTCGGTTGAAACCACTGAAAGTGTGGCTAGACTTGTAGTAGAGGATGAAGAACCCGTTAAGCCCCACATTTTCTACAACGAAGGGGCTAACAAGGGACCACAGGATTTTTGAGCAGAGGGAAAGCATCAGCGTCTTTACCCTCCTTTACTATTGTGCCTGTATTTGTATCTGGAAAGAATTCACGATCGATCTCGATTCCCGTTTCTTTGTCCAGATCAAACTGCAAAATCGCTGAAACACATGCTCTCATTGACTGTGGAGCAACAGGGTGCTTTATTAGCACAACTCTCATCCATCACCTTGGATGGAAATGCAATGACTGTCGAAGCCTCTGACAGCTCACAATGTAGATGGAACCGTCAATCAAGGAGGCCTCATATGAAGGACGACAATCATACACCTTCATATCAGAGAAAACATGGAGAAGAGACTCTTCTACCTTATACAGGCCAACGAGGACGTCATCTTGGGACTTCCTTGGCTATGCCACAACAACCCAACTATCAACTGGTCAACTGGAATGGTCTCCCTGCCCCTTGTCAAAGGGATATCTAGACCAAAGGAGGATGCCAAAACGCAATGATACCTTCTACGTTACAACCTCATCTCCGAGGTCACTATCTTTGATCAATGGATCAATGATCTAGCTGTGTCCATGGGAGTGTTGCCTCCTTTGGAAATCAACTGGACCACTGTCTCGACCTCCATTGCTGCCGATCAGGAGAAAAAGGCTGTCGAGCTACCACCCGAATTCACCAAATTTCGTGACGTCTTCACGAAAGTGAAAGATGTCCCTCTTCCTCCCCACCAACCTTTCAACCACACCATTGAACTTGATGAATCATTCGTCCTGAAAAGAGCCAAGAATTACTCCTTGAACCCTAAGGAGATGGAGGCACTAAAAGGATTTGTTGAAGAAAATTTACGAGAAGAAAAGATCGTTCCATTGAAGTCTCCCCAGGCTTCTCCGTTTTTCTTTATGCTGAAGAAAGATGGAACCTACTGTCCCTGCCAGGATTATAGGTATCTCAATTCTCATATGATCGAGGGCGCGTGCCCCCTTCCTCATATCGCCAACCTCATCAACACCTTGAAGCATTCGCAGTACTTTACCAAACTCGACATCCGTTGGGGCTACAACAACATCCGTATCCACCCCAAGGATCAATGGAAGGCTGCCTTCACCACCCCTCTTGGTCTATTTGAGCCCACTGTAATGTTCTTTGGGCAATGTAATTCTCCTCCGACATTCCAGGTGTTCATGAACCATATCTTTGCTGACTATCTCATGGAAGGTTGGCTCATCATCTACATGGACGATCTGATGGTTCATTCCAAGGATTACGATGAACATGTCAAACAAGTTCATCTCATTCTCCAATGCCTTTGAGAACATAAGTTAGGCATTAAATTGGAGAAGTGCACATTCTGTGCACCTAAAGCTGAATATCTTGGAATGATCGTAGGAGAAGGTCAAGTTTCCATGGACCCTGTGAAACTGACCACTATAGAGGAATGGATTGCTCCCCACTCCATTAGTGCAGTACGCTCATTTATGGGCTTCTGCAATTTTTATAGGAAGTTTATCCCAGATTTCTCCCTTGTCTCCGATGCTGTGAAGGCTTTAACAGAAGGCAACTCGCTTTTCCCTCATGCCTCCCTGAAGGATTGGACCTTCATTGATGGTGCCTTGTACTTCAAGGGCCATCTTTACGTTCCTGAGCCCACCTGGCAGGACCTTGCAAGGTCCCTCCATGATTCACCCACTGGGGGTTATGAAGGGTATTTCCACACTGTTCACCTTGTACAGCACAACTATTGGTGGCCTTGTCTGACCACCTTTGTTCACCACTTTGTTGCAGGTTGCGCTGTTTGTCAAGCAAACAAGATCAACACCCATCTGGTGGCTCCCAGCTTACGTCCTATTTCTTCCACAGCGAGTCAGCCTTTCCAGCAGATTTCCTCTGACATGATTACCGACCTTCCTCTATCCTTCGATTTTGATTCTGTGCTGGTCATGGTCGACCATGGGCTTATTAAGGGGGTGATTTTCATCCCTTGTAACAAATATCTCAATGTGGCAGGGATAGCTTCCCTCTTTTTCAAGAATGTTTTCTGCTGATTTGGACTTCATGACAAGGTCATCTCTGATCAAGAACCTCAATTCGCTTTTGCCTTCACCAAGGAACTCGCCCGACTCCTTTCTTACAATGTTGCCCTCTCCACCACCTATCACCCTCAGACTGATGGAGAATCTGAACGAGTTAACCAGGAACTCAAAACTTATCTCCACATCTTCTGTCAAGGAAATGCCTCGAAATGGGCCAAACTCCTTCCGATGGCCGAGTTTTCACGTAATTCTGCTATCCACTCTGTCACCAACACCACTCCATTCTCATTGATGCATGGGTACGAACCCCGTGCTTATCCTCCGATTGGGACTACCTTTCTTTCCACCCTGGAAAAGCAGTTAGAAATTCTTGATGCTGCTTGAAAGGAGGCCACCACCGCTCACGCCAAAGCTGCTCAGACCATCAAAGAGCGCATTGGAACAAAGTTCACCCCCTGGAAAGTAGGAGATAAAGTCTGGCTCGACTCTCGAAACCTTAAGTTCAACTTCCCCTCTTGCAAACTCGCTCCTTGCCGCAAAGGACCATTCGAGATCGATGCAGTCATTTCTCCTTATGCTTACAGACTTCGTCTTCCCCTGACTTGGAAGAAACTCCACAATGTCTTCCACACCTCCCTCCTTTCGACCTTTACTGAGACGGATGAACATGGACTGAATTACTTCAATCCTCCTTCCGAAATCAAGACCATCTGTTCTCATTGAGGATCTCCTGGATGCTGTCAGTTTCTCGTCTCTTGGAAAGGCTATTCTCATGCCAAAGACACTTGGGAACCAGAATCACATCTTTCGCATGTGAAGTACAGTATATGTTATGGGCTTACAAACTCTCTAGATCTAAAGAGTTTGCTATGGTGACTTCACTCTAATCTTTGCCATCATTATCACCACCGGCTCTGCCCCATCCTCCTCCTCCACTGCTCCAACCTCCGGTTATCCCATCGCCCCACTCCATGGTTTGATTGTTTGAGAGACAGAAAACTTTCTGCTTCTCCAGCTGCTTCGAATCCTCCCATCCCTTCTTTCCGTCATGAATCCAATAAGGGTTATACACCATAACCTCAAAGGATTTCCTTACTATCCAACTGAGTCAGTGCGTTCCCTCAACATTAGCACATTGGCTTACTAAAACGCCCACGCACCACTATGGGCACCCATCATTCTGATACCCACTCCTGGAGATCCAGGATTCCCCGCATCAGGACCAAGATGGCCAGCACGGTCACCAAGACCAAACACAATGTGATGAAGGAGATTGTTAAAAGTAGGAATTGGTACATGAAGACTTTGGGGATTTTGTTGAACTCTTCACGCTTCATCACTCACCTTTTTGACTTCCTTCTTTGCCAGCCTATCTCCCCATGCTGTGTCCGCAGTCCGCAGTCCACAGTCTGCAGCATCACTGCCTTCTGCAATCCTGACTCCACCCAATTCCATTTTGTTCCACAGAAGCTTCGGAATTCCACCTTTTCCATGCTTCTTTCTGCTTCTGCTCCATCCTTGTCTTTCCGACTCCCCAATTTGGATTTCCCCTGGGTATTTAAACACCCAGGAATTTCATTTTCACTCAGTTTTCGGTTATGTCTTCTTCCTCTGCATTTGAACTTGCCGCTTCTTCTTTTGTCCCTGTTATTTTGCTTTCCTCCCTTAATCGACTCCCCCTTTGTGAACGACATGTTGTCTTCGCATCGGTCCTCGAAGACCCCTCAGCACTTCTCCCCATTGAACAAAGTGTGGAGTTTAGGAACGATAGAGAAGTCCTCACCACTGGCCTCATCCGTCTTTACCACAACTACTCCCGTGGCAGACTCCATCTGGCAATGACCACCAGTTTTCCCATCAATGATGCCGACCAATGGAACCAGAGGCTCACTGCCCAGCAGTACGAGGTCCTCCAACTTCTTACCTCCACAAACTTCTCCCATTTCTTCCACTGTGTCCCTGAGGAGATCATGCAGCACATCCTCACTGTCACTGTCGGACTCCGTACCAAACAGCAACGAAGAAATCTCATCCCAACGGCAACACCCCCTTCTCCCGAGCTCTCCACTTCCGAGTCTACTCCAAACCTTGACTCCAGAATTGCTACTGCAGTAACCTCGGAAGAAAGCCAATCCCCTTTGTCGCTGAGTCCAGTCCCTGTTCCATCCCCACTTCAGAGACGCCAACCCACTTCTGCCCCTGACCTCAACTTCTCTCGGTTGGTCAACACCCTCGAATCCATATTCCAATCCTTGCCCAGATCTACCACCACATCTGTCCGAGGAATTACACTCCCTCAACATCGCAATTGCGCAGCTGTCCACTGCTTTGTATGTGGCAGCCCCAGCCACCTCCGTCCAACTACCCAACCTATCAGTGCCCCTACTGTCAGGTTCATGCTCCCGGACACATCCAATCCGCCTGTCCAGTCTACCTTTCCAGAGCCAATGGCAGGGACCCTGACAAAACTGACAGCAACAATGAAAGTAATGGATTCTGAGACGGTGTCTCAGGCATACAATGGGGGTAATGTTACAGAAATCCCCTGGATGACTGAGGCCGAAGAACATGAGTTCAACTTGTGGGTAACTGCGTGGGAACTCAAGGACTCCACTTCCAATTTCGCCCATTTCTTTGATCTTCCTTCTGATTCTTTTGATCCTTAGGGATCCTTGTCCGACAGAGTTCCGTTCTTCTTCTGCTATTCTTTTCCTATTGGAACTCCTTGATCCTTTTTGTGTGTCTTCCTTTGTTCTGCTTCCATTTCCTTCCGCAGTCCATAGTTCACCCTTTCTCTCCTGATTCTCTTTATGGACATATCCACTTCTAGAACAGCATTCCGCTGTTCCATTTCCCCTTTAGGACTCCTTATTCTGGGTCTGCTCACAGTATATAAATGCCCAGTGTACTTGTAGTTTCCCCAGTTAGTTCTATGCAATACAAGTGTAGTATCTAGCCCAATTTGCTGGTAGATTGCGATCTACTTGTCGAGACCCTTCTCATAGTCTCTACGCCTACCAAGCATTGAAAACTCTTTGATTAGTTCTGAGGTTAATATGGCCCTCAAGCTCAAGACTTGCTACTTTACTCGTTGTTCATCACGTGACTCTCACTGATAAAGCTAGGTTCTATGCTTAGCATAACACTCTAAGTCTTCGCCTTACTTTGAGTAGGCAGTATCCTCAGTCTATGAGGAACCTTTGACCTTGTCACTAGATCTACATTTGTCCCTACCCAGACCAAGCATAACATTCTGCACCTTCCCACAGACCATATTCTTCAATACTCTAGGGTTAGATAGCCCCCACTATGACCTACATACCCCTATTTTTCCAGAATGTTCTACCCGCTGGTCAATGAGATATTCATTAATCTCTCCAGCTATACCCTTACACTCACACATTTGTACATAGCCAACTATATTTTGGTTTCTCCTTATTTTCCTGATTTCTTAGCTAAGTGCCAGTGAGACGAAGTGATCATGTGACCCATAACTACCACGTGACCTCACCCCATTAGTCTGCACAGCCCTACACAGCATACCCAGCCCTTTTGGCAAACCAACCCAAATTTGGACATCTCTGCTCAAGTGCTTTTCCTTAGTGTGCCTAGCTTTGTCAGCATGTGCCTGGCATTAGTAATTGATAGTCAGACAATTTGTAAGCCACCTGTATTTATGTATATAAAGGAGAGCACTTTTGGCCTCCAGAGAGCAGCTCCCTCACTAGAGGCAAGCCACCTGGATACCTCATAAGACCTAATTAGGCAGGGTACCCTACAATGAAGTAAATAGGTCATTAGAGCTACTACTAGGCTATTAGGACTTGTACCTAAGACCATCCTTTTGGGAGAAAACCCTTATTTGGGCAACAAAAGGCATCTGGTCCCCATTAGCAAGCCATCTAAGCGTCCTGTAGTACCTAAATTAAGGGCTACACTTTGACTACACTTTGCATAGACTATCTATCCTAAGGCATTAGCTTAAGTCTACACCTTCTGACCTTTCATGCTATCTCCTTAGTGCACAATAAGACCAAGTTTGCTATAATCAGCTGAGTGACTAATCAATCTGACTCAACTCATTGCCCACCTAATGTTACGCTAAGCATAGAACCTAGCTTTATCGGCGAGAGTCATGTGACGAACAATGGGTAAAGTCGGAAGTCTTGAGCTTGAGGGCCTCGTTAACCTCAGAGCTAATCAAAGAGTCTATGACACTTGATAGGCATAGAGACTATGAGAAGGGGTCTCGACAAGTAGATTGCAATCTACCAGCAGATTGGGCTAGATACTACACTTGTATTGCGTAGAACTAACTGGGGAAAAGTACAAGTACACTGGGTGCTTATATACTATGAGTGGACCCTGAATAAGGAGTCCTAAAGGGGAAACGGAACAGCAGAGTGCCGTTCTAGAAGGGAATACATCCATAAAAGGAATCAGGAGAAAACAGGACTGCAGAAAGGAACAAGACGGAACAAAGGAAGACATACTGCAGACTGTAGAAAGGATCAGGAGTTCCGGTTGGAATGGAAGAACAGAAGAAGAACGGAACTCCATCTAAGGATCAAAAGAATCAGAAGGAAGATCAAAGAAACAGAGGAAATCGGAAGAAGAGTCCTTGGGTTTCCATGGAGTAATCCACGAGTTGAACTTGTGTTCCTCAGCCTCAGACATCCAGGGGATTTCTGTAACACCTAATCACCTCTTCTGGATGCAACATTTCCAGAAGTTACCTGCAAGACATAACATTAGGCGAAACCTAGGCCAAGTTCCTAAATTGCCCACCTTTTGTACCACCCAAGTACAACTTATCTGGCTCACTAGGCAACCTATTGCCATTGATCTGAGTCCATTAGGTGCATAATACATCTAGCATCACCCTTACTAACAGACATTTTAGCTGAAACTATCTTTAACCACCAATCTATAAACTTATGTGGAGGATTGGTGAACAAACCACAGCTCTGGTACACTATTTTTACCCCTTTTTAGATACTTGGGACCATAGCATTAGCATTGGTCTTGCCAAGGGTAGACTAGTAGTACTTCTCTTGAGCACAGTGTTCTAATCCATGGAAACAAGACATGTTATCTGGGAACCACAGATTTTGTTTGGTTCTTTGTCATCTTGTCTAGAAGGAAGACACTGTGTAGTAGTTGAACATGTTCAATGATATGGTGATTGACAGATAATGACCTTATCAGTATTATTAGTAAGATTACAGCAGTTTGAAGGTACTTAGTAACCTCAGCATGACACAATCCCAGCACTGGCAGGTAAAAGTCCCCAGACATTATGGGAAACATCTGCTTCCTGAGTTTACCCAAATTTCCTATAATGGCTCAAGACTACGGAAAGTGCTGAATGTGACTGTGGCTGAAAGTTCCACATGCAGACTGTTGTGGCTGAAAATGCCAAATGCAGACTGTGGCTGTGCTTTTGTCCTACTACTGAACAGACAAGGGATTTGGTCACAGCTGAGCCACATGGTTTTTCTTGATAAAAAAGGAAATACACATGGCTGAATTAAAATACACAACAGGTGCAAAATACATGAAACACTCAAAAGACCCGAAAAATGTGTCAAATGAAGATTGTAAGTGCACTCCCACACCCCATTTCCCATTAACCTTTTTGACTAGGTGTTCTCATTATCAGGAATACCTGATGACACAGGGGCAAGAATGAATATGGTCCTAGTGGGAGTACTCACTAGGATGATTCTTGAAGATGGTAATAAAGAGATACATAACAGTGGTGAGCTCTTGTAAATGAGACTTTGAGTGAGAGGAATGAAACAGAGAGGTGAAAGTAGAATTCATCTTATTGTCTCAGGCTGTAAGGCCTGGTTTATATAGTAAGAGGACTGTTTGTCCATATATACTATACATATCTCCTAAATAAGGAAATATTCTAGAAAGAACATAAAACATGAGGGATAAGCATAAGAGCTGTAATTGGCTGATACATAAGTATGCTATCTATATGACATCATGATTAGATAAGGAATGATGTCATAGTCTAGACCACAAAGATAAGAGATAGCTTATCTTGATAAGGTGAGCAATATAGATAGCATAAAGATAAGGTCATAAACCTGTCTAGAATCTGGTATCAGAGTTAGAATATAGAATAGAAATACCAGTATTCTCAACACTCATGACCCAGTTTGGGTCAGTTGAAAGGTTTTTTAAGTTGTGTAAAGTTTTAATGTACACACTGTTTTATTTAAAATGCAAGTGGTTGCAAAAGTATAGTGACCTCAAAAACCCTTTCCATACTAACCCTGATGGCAGTGCACAAAGCACAGCCAAACACTGTGGGAATTTCACTTCACTTTGGTGGGGTTATAAATAGTACCTTCCCTTGGCTACACAATTGCTCCCTAGGCCTTGTGATTTGGCTTACAGGCTATAAAGATATAGTAAATTTGAAACAGTAATATCATGGAAAGGATTTTTGAGCTTTTGAATGAAAAAGGGTATTTGAACATTATTAGTACTTGATATAGCCTCCTTTTGCTCTAAGCACTGCCTGAACCCTCCTAGGCATGCTTTCAATCAACTTCTGACACTCCTCAACTGGTATCCTATCCCATTCCACTTGAACCCTTTCCCACAATTCATGAATTCCACTAGGGGGTTTTTCATGCTGTGCAAGCCTTTTCTTGAGACAACCCCAGAGATGTTCAATAGGGTTTAGGTCAGGGGACTGTGCAGGCCACACCATAGTATTGAATTCTTGACCAGCCTGTAAGTGTGCTTGGGATCATTGTCCTACTGAAAGATAATGCCAGGAGGATTGAGACCATAATACTCCAGGGTTTGCTGGAGCTCATCCTTCAAAATTTGAAGGTAGAGATCCCCATCCATCCTACCATCAATCTTGGTAGCAAAGCCAACTCCCTCCCAAGTCATATAGCCCCACATCATAAGAGAACCTCCTTCAAACTTAAGGGTTCCCTGCACCAACCTATCACTAAGCCCCTCACCTGCCCTTTTCCATGCCCATTTGTGTCCATCCATCAGGGTTAGTATGGAAAGGGTTTTTGAGGTCACTGTGTAGTACAAATCATATTTCCAAGTTTCTAAATACTTCATCCCAAACTACATTTGTGATTTTGGTATGATGTTCTTGATTGTCTGGATCATGAGGAAAGAGAACTTTGATGTTTCCAGGATGGGTGCAGCCTAAGAGGGTTTAATGGACAACAGTCTTGTATGGCTAGTAGTCCACCAATGTGCCTTTGGCACAGGTAGGTTTTTTTATTGATCTGGTTTTGAATCTTGAGTATAACATCAAGGCTCATTTTGGGGCTGAATTTGCCATTAAAAATGGTTATTGTATTTTCAAGTGGTTGAATCTATTGCACCCATTCAGTTGCATCCATATTCCATCCCATTCAGCCATCCATTGCATCCATTGCATTCATTGCACCTGTCCCATCCAATGTACCCATCCACCCAATGCACCCATTCCACCCAATTGCACATTATCTATATTTGCAAAGATTTGTTGTAATTTACAGCAGTTTTCATTATTCTGTGAAAGGTCAATTTTGATTTCGATGTTCACTTAGTAGCCAAACAGGGACCCTGAGAGGTCTTCTCAGAGGCTTGAGTGAGCATGCATGATGTGTTTTATGCCTGCCACATCCTACTCATCCATCAGAGAAGGCCCATTCAAGTTCGTTTGCAGTAGTTCTCACTGTCTACATTTTAAAAAACATAAGAGTCCAAGATGAAGGAGCTTGTCTCATCTCTCGTATCGACGAAAGCAACTATATTGAATTTTTACACAGTATTCATTGAGGATTAGAGGTAGATACAGTATGGTGATGTCGAACAATGCCAAAATAATTCAGAAATCATTGTCTGCTGTGGTGGGGTGGTGCCGACTGAAACAATCCAAAGCTTTAGCTAAGGCTGTTTGCTCTTGAGTACACTTGATAGCTAACTTCTTAGTAGCATAGTTTGGGGGGGATCAACCCACATAAGAATAGAGAGAGGGGAGTGAGTCAGCCAGAGGAGCAGAAGGGAAAACTC
>JBBPNN010001268.1:0-10813 GCA_038090935.1 Hortiboletus campestris
GATCCCAAGCATACCTCTAGGAGAGCTCAGGGATGGTTTGAAGAACAAGGGATCAAGCTTCTGGACTGGCCTGCACAATCTCCAGACCTTAATCCTCTTGAACATTCTTGGAATCATCTCAAAAGGTGCCTTTCCTCCTATGAAAATGCCCCTAAAGGAGTCCATGAATTATGGGAAAGAGTAGTGGAGAAGTAGGGAAGAATTTCTGTGGAACAGTGTCAAAGGTGGATAGAAAGCATGCCTAGAAGACTTGAAGCAGTTATCAAGGCAAAAGGGGCTCATACCAAGTACTAAATACCTAAATTATGTAAAGTCAAAAAACTGTCCGAATGAGTTATCATTTTGAAATGGTTGCCATTTCATCAAGTCTCAACCAATTGCCTTGATTCTTGATGCTATAGACAGCCAATGGCAAGTACTTTATTTTATACACTAACATAATGACAGTCCAGGTTAGGGTTGTTGTAGGATATCAGCTTTAGCTGAAACTGTACAAACATGCGGACAGTTTTTTGAGCCACTGTATGTTGTGAAAAGTGATGGCCACACTAAGGCTCACTTTGTTGCAAAGGGTTTTACCCAAATTTATTGAATATATTTCAAAGAAACCTTCTCTTCAGTTGCAAGATTTGAAACAGTTTGACTTCTTTTTTCCATCACTGCACTAGAAGATTGGAAAATCAAAGCACTTGATGTCAAAACTGCTTTCCTGTTTAGTGATCTTGATGAAGAAATTTATATGGAGCAACCAGAAGGATTCGCCGAATCCAGCATGGAGAATAAAGTTTGTCATTTGCTAAGGGCAATTTATGGTTTAAAACAAGCCGCCCCACAATGGAACAAGGCTCTCCACCAATCGCTTCTTGATATGGGTTTTGTTGGAACACATGGAGATCCTGGTGTTTATGTTCATTTTAATGGTCAAGATATCATTACTCTTGTCATCTATGTTGATGATGCTTTATTCATTGGTTCCAATTGCTTCTACCTCATGACAAATAAGAAACAGTTTATGGCAAAATGGAAAAGTAGAGATCTTGGCACTGCAACAGAATATCTTGGCATGCACATCACATGTGATCGCACAAAACGTACTCTCAAGCTAGATCTTGTCAAGATTGCTTGTACACCTCTTCCATCCAGTTACAATCCTGGACCATATGTGTCTTCTTTGACTCCTCATCTTTGTTCACAATATCAGTCGGTCATTGGATCACTGTTATATATTATGCTTGGAACTCATCCAGACCTTGCATACTCTGTTATTAAAATGTCACAGTTCTCTTTGAATTATTCAGAAGAACATTTACAGAAAGTGCTTTATATAATCCGCTATCTCCTTGGAACCAAGGATCTCTGCTTGACATATGATGGAGCTAGTCGATCTGGAATCCTAGCTTACTCTGATACAGATTGAGCTGGAGATTGTGAAACTCGAAGATCTAATTCTGGGTATGTGATGTTCCTTGCAAATGATATAGTCTCTTGGCTATCCCATCGTCAACAGAAGGTTACTTTGTCTTCCACTGCAGCAGAGTATGTTGGCATGACAGAAGCTGCAAAACAATTGTCCTGAATCTGAATTCTTCTTTCGGAATTGAGATTTAATCTCAAGACAATTCCACTTCTGTGTGATAATCAAGGTGCCATGTTTCTTGCTTCTAATCCCACTCAGGAAGGTCATTCGAAACACAGAAATTCTGGAACATTATATCTGTGAATGTGTCACTGATGGGAAAATCAAACTCTATTATATTCCCATGAATGAACAAGTTGCAGATATCTTTATGAAGAATCTAACTTGGCAACATTTTGAGGACAACAGGAAACGCCTTACCCTTTCCCACTATCTATCTTCATTATGAATAGCAAGGTGGAGTATTGAGAATCTATGATTCGATATTAAGGATCCTACCTTGTTTGGGTCACTCTTCATGATTACTAATATGTTCTAGATTCATGATGTCACAAGTTCTAGACCTTTATGACATAACTATGACACCATTTCTATTCTTATCCAGATGGTGTCATATCATGCAATTATGGCTCTTAGCCAATGGCCTTTATCTCTCGCTACTGCAGATTGCACCATTCATTCTCATGATTATTTCACAATTGTACCACATTCTCTATTTAGAAGGATATCACAATATGTACAAACAATAGTTGTACACTATATAGATCCAAGTACTTTCATACTCAGAATCTATGCTCTTCTCTCCTCCAAATGAGTGAATAGCTACCAGCAACAGTCTTTCATGCTGTGAAGTACCTAAGTGAGTATTCTCCTCACTGGTTCACCCTGTTGAGAATTCTGGTATTTCATATTTTAATATTCAATTCCTGATACCAGATTCTAGAGCGCACTACGACCTCATCTTTACACTATCCATATTACTCATCATTATTAGATAAGCTACCCTTATCTTTGGTCTAGACTATGACATCATTCTGTCATAAGATGTGATACACGTTTTACTATATGTTTCACATTCTCTTACATGTTTCATCTCTGAAACATGTATCACGTACATCAGTGTTTTATCACTGAACACTATATAAGACATGGCCTTAAGCCTGTCTCAATAGCAATAACAATTACTTTTGTCCTTCACTCCATTCCCTCACTCAGCTCCTTTGAGGATATTGTTTGATCCACCTACTATTCTTCTTCTCTGAAGACATCTCTTTACATGTTCTCACACTAGAAACATTCTTTGTTACCAACCATCAACCTATCAGTGCATATCTCCCACTGATTCATTTCCCTTCTTGCCCCTACATAATCAGATCATCCCAATAGGTTATGAGCCCTGCTTAAAGAGCAGTCTGTCATATTGCTAGCACAATGCCTGCTATCTTTTTGTGTTATGGTTCATGGTTGGTTGAAGAATTCACAATGACCTTATCTATGGTTGCCGCTGCATTTAATTATGCACTTACCACTCCTATTGTTGATGAGGACAGACTCTTAGAGTTCGCTGCACAATCTGAGAGATTAATTGTCAAACACTTATGCAATGGCTTTCGATTTAATATCAATACTCAGACTTCAGATGCTTACATGACCCTTGTGGTCATCCTTTGTTTAGGACCATGTGAGTTAGAGTCTGCCCCAGAGTCGCAAGACCCACCTCCATTTCCTGCAACCGAGTCCTCTCGGTTGGTTCCACCTGGTGTTCCTTTTCAATTGCCTTGCCCTATTTGTTCTTGTGCTCTTGAACGAGGACAGATTTGTAACCACGACAACCAAGGAGCTGTTGTAGTCCAACATTATAGTCCAGATCTAACTTGTTCTGAATTGTATTCACAACCTTTCATTGTGCATAGGATTATTTGATTGCAGGCTGCTACTGCTTTTGATATATCACCACCTACTGCACCTTCAACCTCACTCCCATCCTTACATCATTCTACACCTCCTACTACACCTCCTAACTCTCCATCACCCATGTCGTTGTCACAACATGCCTACTTTGACTCTAGAGATACCCCAGAATCCCCTCCCACATTACTGGGAGAACTTCGCAACTCTTATATACCTCAATGGACTCACACAGTATGGACTTGGTACTGCTTCCGGCCGATTCCGTGGTTGAGGCAGGATTACATACCTCCTCCACAAGTCATGGAACTTCACTTCACAAGGTTTCAAGATCATCGGAGACTGGGTTCAGGAGATTGGAAAACCTGGCGGACATGACATCCTGTCAAGGATCTATGGAAGAATTACTGTGGAGATGACAAAGAAGAAGAAATGCGCAATGTCCACCTGGAAGCAGTATTCCAGAGTTGGAAGTACCGAGCTCTGACTGATGCTCAGATAAAGCAAGCTGACCACCTGGTCTATCTTTTCCAGATTAGACCTTGTGAGACTCAGATCAGATCTGGGACCTTGATCAACAGTTTCATGTATGCTACTGAAACTATCAGCTCTGCTTATGAGGGTGCTGGTTGGGCTTTCCTCACCAAGACATATTATCACTCTCTTGCCACTCGCATTCACTTTCAAGGCTATGAAATTCTTCTTCATGCTCATTTTCCTCCAACTACCACTCCATCTCATATTCTCAAGGATTCTCTAGAACTGAACTGGTGTATCCCCAGAGACTACTATGACTTCAGTTACTTCACCAAGTTTAAGGCACCAAGGCCATCTCATTAAAACAAAGCTTTTGACACTCACTATCAGAATTTGTTCCATTGTGATCCCAAGTATCATGCTCAACATTGCTTACAGCATTTAATCAAGTCTGTCAAGACCTCTAATGAGCTTGAATTGATATATGAAGGTCTTAAAATGTGACCTTTGGGAAGACAATGTTGAAGAGCTGCTACAGAAGGAGAAAGACGTTGACGGATTCTCCAGCATAGTTGATCTATTAGCTGAGACACTTATTCCTTCTGATTGGCCTTTGTCTGGACTAGAAAGCCTTAATTATTATTATTCTTTTGAATCACCTTACTTAAATTTTCTTGAACTTAACAGTCACTCTCACATACTATATCTTCCTTATTGTTCTCTTGATGTTGATCAAATTTGTGTACAGAGAGGTACCCTTACCAATTTATACATTGGTAACCCACATTACTTTGCAGAGTTGTGTTTCAATTTTTTTGAATTACATGCCTCTTTGCCAATACCTAACCAGTATAGAGAAACACTTACACAAAGTTTGATACCTAGCAAGGAGAAATGGAGATTGTACTGGATTTCGAGAAAAGGGTATGGGAAGAAGTATAGACACTTTCACCAGATATCATGATCAGGACCAGAGGCTATCATTTCTGTTATATCTTATCTGGCTGAAATGTTCATTATTGATGACATCTTTTTAGATCTCCTCTAAATGGCACTCCCCATCTCCGAAGTCAAGTTTGACACAAATCTCATCGGTTGTATTCCCATCCTCATTGGACAAGAGAACTATGACATTTGGTAACTTAGGGTCCAGACTACCCTCTCCGCATATTCCATTTGGAAATTTGTTGACAGCACTCTTCTCTATACTGCTCAGGCTACCATGCCTGACCAGGCAAAGTGGAAGTTGATAGACAAGCGCACACTTGGTCTTATGGCCAGTATGATCAATGATTCTCTTCTTACACATGTGAACTATGAATGGGCTAATCCTGATACTTGCCCTTCTATCTCAAAGGCTCTCTGGGATCGCCTCAGAGGACTTTTTGGAACTGTCAGACTCCCTGGACAGTTTAATCTGTTCTACCAGGCTCTTCAACTTCACATTGATCCTACCAATGCCAACTCATTGATAAACACTTATCATACCCAGTTCCAAAAGCTTACTGAAGCTGGATTCAATCTCCCTGAAAACCTACTTGCTATGATTCTCCTTTCTGATCTTCCAAACAACTACTTCACCCTTGCTTCCACTATCACACAGACCGTTGAAGCTGCTAACTTCAATATGAGCACTGTCTCATCATGGATACTCATGGAGATGGATCTTCACACTATGTGCAAACCTCTCCATACCTGGATATATCAGGCAGATTCTGGAGGCCAATCTTCTGTCAACCAGACCAATATGATTAAGCACAGCCCTCCACCTCAAAATCAGTGGAGAAGCCAGACCACCTCATATCAACCGAAATCATTTACTACCAACTACCAACCTTCTGGCAGTTATTCTAACCAGCCTTAATTGGGTTCTGCAAACCCAAACCAGAAGAAAGGTAAAGGTCCTGCCATATCTAAACAACCTGGTAAGGGACAGAAGAAGGATTGGTTTAAGAAGTGATAGGATAACAAGGGCAAAGGTAAAGTGAGTGAGGTAATGTTTGCTAATGAAGTTGTTGTGGAACCAGAATATGTCGAAGAAGATTTTTTTTCCTTCTAGTTTTATGCAGGAAGACCACAACATGGACAACTCTTTGTCCACCATTGTACACACAGGTTGGAGAGATGAAGAAGATAACAGGATGAATGTAGCTGTTACAATCGGTATATTCCCATACCCCTATGTTCGTTGGACTTAACGTTTTCCATGTATAACAACAGACATTCTTTTCCCTTCACCCTTATCTCATGTGTCTTACTTGTCCCCCCTCTTCTCTGTTTCACATTCTATGTTTCACCTTTTCACAGAAGTGTTTGATCACACTTCTCTTCCATTCCTTGATACACATATTTTACATATGTTCTGCTTCTCTTCCATTCTGCCACACTGCATGTTGGCCTCACATGTTTCACTTCCATTTCACCCTATGCCCTTTTCCCCTTTTGTTCCCAGATCATTAGATACGGTTACGACATGTACATACATACCTCTAGTAGGTACTTAAGGCTCGATGCCAGCACCAGAGAACTCCAGTCTAGTTCTCTTGGTGTTTTCCCCTAAAGCACTATAAAAAGGACTCTATCAGCCTAACAAGCCTACTCCTCACTCTTCTCTACGAGTCAAAGGTTCTTTGGCAACCTAAGGGAGCTACGCTCTAGGGTTGTTTCAGTAGCTGGGCCGTCTTCAATGCCCATTTGATACAGCTCCTTCAAGAAATGTCCTTTCTGAAGGAGCTATCACTACATCTGGGACACCAATAATGATGAAAAAAAAGGAGAAGAGGAAAAAGGTTTCTTTTTCTCTTGGAGGCCTTGCTAGCTCGTCCTCTCATTTCAACAATATTGATTTGTTGAATGAGACTCATATCCAGGCACTTCTTTCATCTACGCCTTTGGCAGTAGCTGTGGCAACTCCACAAAACTTAGGAGAGCACTTACAAAACTACAATGACAATGTCATGTACAGATATGATAATGAATATGATGGGCTTGACTATTATTATGGTGCTTTTGCACTAGGAGGAGATTCCGATAAAGAGTTTGCCTAACACCACTGGATGATTGACAGTGGTTGTACTGATCATCTTTCTCCTTTTAAAGATGACTTTGCATATCTAGGATTACAAACCCATTATGCCATTGTTGCTAACGGATACAAGGTTCCTATGTACATATGGTCTGGGTAAGATACTTATCCAGCCAAAAGATACTCGAGCAAAACCTATCGTTCTCTTGGAAGTATGGTATGCACCACATACAGGACACAGACTTTTGTCTGTTCCTACACTTACTAGCCAAGGCTATAGGTGTACGATCAATGATTGTGAATCCAACATCTGGGACACAAACGAGCATTTGGTGATACAGGCCCTTGCTCTATCTCCGAACAATAACCTCCATTGGTTTCAGTCATCTCAGATTACTCCAACGGATGGTTCTATCAACTTACTTGTTAAGGAAGACTCTTACGACCTTTGGCACCAACATCTGGGACATCCATCCAAGAATATTCTTTGTGTTCCTTCTTCTCATGTTACTGGTCTATCTGCTATTGCTTCACCAGATAACTCTTCTCCCTGTAAAGGCTGTGCCTTTGGGAAGATGCATGGTCATCCATATCCATCTCAGGTAAACATGCTACTTGTCCTCTTGGGCTTGTTCACTCCAATCTCATCAGGCCTATGCCCACTGAATCTCAAGTTTGCGCACATTATATTCTTACTTTCATTGAAGATTTTTCTGGTTTTGCAGTTATTGCGTTTTTGTGCATCAAGGATGCTGTTTTGCAGCACTTCCAATCAATGGTTTCTTGGGCTGAAACCTTCACTGGTCATATGCTCACCTCTGTATGTTCAGACTGAGGGGGGGAATTTATGTTTATGGCTGGGACACTTCAGTCATTCTTTCAGCCCAGAGGTATCACTCATCAGACCTCTGTTTCTCATACCCCTCAACAGAATGGTTGTGTAGAGAGGTTCAATCAAACTTTATTTGAGAAAGCAGAAGCCATTCGCCAACATGCATGTTTGCCATGTTCTTTTTGGAAAGATGCTGTTGAGACTGCACTCCATATCTATAATTGACAACTGACGCATCATCATGATTGGAAGACTCCTGTTGAATTATTCAATTGAGACAAGCCTGGTGTTTCCTATTTTAGGATATTTGGGACACATGTGTATGTTTTTACAGTATACCTCCAGAACAGTGACAAGATAAGTTGTCTCCCAAGTTTGAGGAGATGATTTTTATTGGGTATGAATCTAGCACTAAAGGCTACTGCTTTTGGTTTAAGGAGAGAAGATGCGTGTTCATTTCGACTAATGCCATCTTTGATGAAAAAGTCTTTCCTTATTGTCTTGGAGACAAAGAAGACAGACCTACCCCTATTCTAGTTGAAGAAGACCCCATAGACGACCTTACCAAGGATGACACTCAACAAAGGGATCTGGAACCCTCTCAAGATATACTCGTACCTATACCATCAATTTTATTAGGATTAGGTCATCAATCTGATCAACCACGTCCATTTGATGATGGGCATTCATCAGGATCATGACCACCATCCACAACTCCTTGGGAACCACCAGAGCTTTTATCACTGCTCTTTTATGACTCCCCAGATTCTTCTACCAATCCACCATCCTATCATACTTCACCTCTTCAACCTGCTGTAAAACAGAATCAACCCAAAACAGGACATTGGAGTTCTATTTCTGATTGCCATTAGCATAAGCATTACATGGTTACAGATTTGCCTCCTGAAAAGGAGAAACAAGGATCCTTGGATCTTTTAGCCCGAACCTGGCTATCTCCCTGTCAACATGTTGACAAGACCTTACCTGAGTTTAGATCACAACCTCATTAGCATTACCCTACTAGGGATGGGCAATCTATGTTTAGACCCATTGCTGAACAGAAATGATCCTCTCGCATTCCCATGCCCAGAATTCTTCCTGATAATGCACATGGGGATAGACCAGCCATTCAGATCGAGAGAGATATGTCATGAGGCCTTAATACTATCCAGGAGGAGCCAACCAACACAATGGATGTCACTCTGACTGATGAAGAGGAAGACCTTGGACAGATGTATAGTTCCAAGTGAATGAGACAGCTTTTTAACATGGCTGTCAGATCAGGTTCCATTCCCAAACAGTTTTGAGATGTTCTAAAACTCTCAGAACTGGAATGGAACTTATGGATGATTGCAATGTAGAAGGAGATTAAATCCCTCTCTGATCACAAGGTTTGGACATTGGCAGACCTACCTAAGGGTTGTAAACCTGTTCAAGGGAGATGGGTACTTGCTGTAACTGGTCCTAACAATGTCCCTGGACCAGGCAACTGGCAACCAGTTGTAACCAGTCTTTTGAAAGACCAGTCCATGTGCTGTTGTCATATGAAGCTGGCACTTAGTGATGGGATGGGTGAATGTACTACACACTCTCAGCTATCAATAGCACCTTGGATTGCATAACTTGACTCATGTGATGCCAAGATATTGTCATTTTCAAGTCACATGTCATTAAAACATAGCTAGAGAATGTATTTACTTGTAACAGACCAGGGAAAATTGTAAAAATATGACAAAATTAGGGGAAATGGGGGGAAATTGTAGCGACCTGCCTATATAGTTTGTGAAGCAACTAGTTTTAGACTGGTTTTGCTGTTTTCTTGATTTTAAAAAGACTAGACTGGTCAGTAATTAAATCTGGCGCAACCAGACCAATCTGGTCTGGTTGTAAGCAGTCCAGTCTGGTCCAGTTACTGGTCTCTTTGCAGTCCTGCAACTGGACTTTAAAACACTACTTTTAGGCCTTTATGAACCATAGTTTTGCTGATATGATTTCTGAACAATGGCTGAAGATCTATATGGACAACCTTGGCATCCATACTAACAGGGATCTTCAACTTCATTATGAACATACTTGCCATGTACTCCTTTGTCTTTGCAAACTCAGCCTTTCCCTGAAATTGTCTCAATGCATTTTTGATTTCCTGAAGATCAAATTTCTTGGCATGATTATTGGCCAAGGACAAATTAGAGAATGTCATGGGTATACCCTGGGTACCAGCCATGTGACCCACACCCGCACCCACTGACCTGCACCAAAATGTTTGAATGTGGATACTTAGTTATTGTATATGTGATGCTAGACATTTGACCCGAGATTTGAGTTTTTACTTTATTCCCACGGTCCAAATGCTTAGCTAATTGAGGGACATATAGACCATAGTGTCTAGTATATACCTCTATTTTTCCTTATTTGTTCATTTACAGGTTGTGGAGAAATAAAATGATTTCTCCCAACATACTTTTATTACTACTACCTATGTACAAGTACATAGCAGACCATTTTTCTTAATATCTCTTTTACCCTTAAGTACTTAGCCAAGTGTCAGAGAAGCAAATGGAGCATGTGACCTCAGTTGCAAATCATCTGACTCAGATCATGTGACCATGCACAGCATGAGTCATAATGAATCATAATGAGTCAAAGTGAGTCAAATAAGGACTAACCAAAGTACTGCCCCTAGACTAGCAAAATCATCATGTGACCTGCACAGTATGAGTCAGCATGAGTCATTGCCAAGCCAAAGGCTATTTTTAGCTCATTGCAAGTCATTTTCTGACAGGGTAAATCAAAGTGAGTTAGTATCTTGGCACAGCCACCTCGGAACCGAAGGTAGCACAGCCACATGTAAATTACTATATAAGGAGCACAATCCAGCCCCATTTGGAAAGTTCGAATTTTAGAGAGTTTGTGTTCTCTCGATTGAACTCAACTAACAAGTGCTCACAAGTGCACCCCTCTACAAACAGACAGTGAGGCTGTGTAGAGTAATTCCCACGCTATAAATAGAGCTACTTAGACCCATAGTTAGGAGTATACTGAATCCCTTAGAATAGGGTCAGTTAGGACACCTTTAGGGAGAAAACCCCAGAGTGGGCAACTAAAGGGAATAGATCCCCAGCTAGTAGGGAAACCTAATAGTTCATTAGTACCT
>JBBPNN010001269.1:0-10809 GCA_038090935.1 Hortiboletus campestris
TGCGGAAAGGATCAGGAGTCCCAGATGGAAAGGAAGATCAGAAGGTGAACGGGACGCCGTCTACGGGTCGAAAGAATCAGAAGGCAAATCGAAGAATCGGAGGAAATCGGTATTGGAGAAGTCGGAAGGAGAAGAAGAAATCCACGAGGCGAACTCGTGTTCCTCGGCCTCGGACATCCAGGGGATTTCTGTAACACATCCCAGGATGTGTGCACCTCTCGTGCATTGCGGCTGCCTTTCTTGCAGCCCTTCTTGTGCTGTCCTCCAAGCCACTTGCACTCGGGACAGGTGACGATTGGTTTCGGGCAGTTCTTGGTAAAATGCCCTTCTTTTCTGCAATTGTAGCAGTCCTTGTTTGTTGCCCTGATGTCCATGGCATTCGGGTCTCGCTTAGATTGTGGAGCCAAAGCTCGCTTCTGAGTTCCGCCCCTTATGAAATCAAGGGACTCTTGTGTCGTTCCGACCCTTCTGATCTCTTGGAGATAGAGGGCGGGATCTGCTTGGCGTTTTCCTTCTCTAAAGATTTGAGCAATGATTGCTCCACATGCATTCTTTTCTAATAGTTCGACCGTGTGTGAAGGGTCGATGCTTGCTTGTCAGTAGAGTGCTTCCCATTGGACAATGAAGTCATCTGTAGGACTGTCTCCTTGATAACATTTGTTTAATTGGGCACATGCCCAGTCCTTTTGGTTGGTACTCCTGAAGAGTCCTTCCAGTTCATCGACCAAAGTGGTCCAGGTATACCCTCTTCCTTGTGCGAGTCTTGTTTGTGTGAACCCTCCAGCCTTTGCTCCTTTGAGCCATGAGAGAACGGCCATGACTGCTTCGTAAAAGGCGGGGATGATGGTGGCGGCGTTAACTTCTAGCCAAGCCTTCATCTTGGCCCACCATTCCTCAAACTTAGCTTTAGAGCCATCGTACTCTCCAGGATCTGTGAAAACTTCTACTCGACGTGATGCCCCTGATGGTGCTGCTCCTGGAGTGGCAGCCGTAAGAGTGTTTATTGTGGCCATTAACTGGTTGTTGCTGGCCGTGAGCTGTGTTACTTGATTTGTTACTGCTTGTAAATCTGCCATTCTGTCATTGAATTCTTCTAGAATGGCAGTGATCTTATTTTCCCATGAAATTGTGGCATCTGCGAGAACTTGGTTGATTCTTTGGGACATGGTTACGTAAGGAGGAGGGTGATTCTACTTGGTACGGTAGCGTTCTGGTTGTCGTAGAATGTGTGGGGGTCGTAAGGCTATCCTTGAGTATCGGAGATCTCCGTCTCTGTCTCTAGAGATCTTTCGGAGTACTAGTCTTCTCTTTTTCTTAACCAGCTTCTTAATTTCTGGTCTTACTTTCTCTTCGTCACACCCTTTCCTTTTGCAGCTAGATTCCGCGATTGGCAACGGTGTGAGGGGGCTTAGTGGGGACAGGAGTGTGGCGGGTTCTCCGAATTGCAGTTCTTCTTTGGAGGGAAATAGTCGGCATAATTCTTGATGCGACGGTAGAGAGAGGACGCGTAAGTTTGTGTCCCTTGGGGTGAACATGAGGTCGTTTGGATCTATGGACTGGTCGTCCGCCAGTGAGTGCTGGGATGCTCTCTCTATGGATGAGGGTTCAGGGTTGCCCAATCTCAGGGCGGTGGCTACTGCTACTGTTTGGTTGATCTCCTCGTCTAAGGCAAATCAGAAGTCTGAGGGCTGTAAGTCGGCTTCTAATAATCTTAAGAAAAGAGTAGCAGCGTCTGGTGATTCCTGTCGTCGTCGTGGTGTTGGGGTCCTTCCCACACCCTGTGAGCCTGCCAATTCTGCTGGCAAGGCTGTTCGCTCTCTTACGTGTTCTGGCTCAGCTACTTTTGCCGAGGCTGCGTACAAAGGGTTAGCAGGGCCGACTTGACCCAAGTTAGAGGGGAAGGAGCAAGGGGAGTTGTGGAAGGTGATTGGCACTGGCTCTACTGTAAGCTCCTAGTGCAATCGATCCTTCGTAGGGACGCACTTGTGAGGTCATGTCGGGGTTGGCAAGGTAAGGTGGTTGATAAGAGTCTAGTTCTAATGAAACAACCCTAGAGTGTAGCTCCTTAGGTTGCCAACAGATCCTTTGACTCATAGCGAAAGTGTAGAGAGTAGGCTTGTTAGGCCAATAGAGTCCTTCTTATAGTGCTTTAGGGATAAACACCAAGAGAACTAGACTAGAGTTCTCTGGTGCTGGCATCAAGCCTTAAGTACCTACTGTAGGTATGTACATGTTGTGACTGTATCTAATGATCCGGTAACAAAAAGGGAAAATGGGCATAGGGTGAAACAGAGATGAAACATGTGAGGCCAACACGCAGTGTGGCAGAATGGAAGAGAAGCATAACATGTGTGAAACATATGTATCAAGGGAATGGAATGGAAGCGTGATCAAACGCTTCTGTGAAAAGGTGAAACATGGAATGTGAAAGTGGAGAGAAGAGGGGGTTTTGAGCGTGGAACGGAGTAAAGAAGTGAAACAACTAATACGCACGAGATAAGGGTGAAGTGTGAAGAAAAGAGATTGTCTGTTGTATACGTAGAAAACATGAAGTCCAACAAACATAGGGGTACAGGAATATACCGATCATAACAGGTTTGATTGTGACGTGAGCAGCAGTGCATGCATCTTCTGAGATGATCCCTTCAAGGAAGTGATTGTGGATAGGACGGTCATCCAAGAAAAAGTTAGTATGATCTGCAGGGAAAACATGCAAGATCCATGTGAGCATTGGATTGATGTCAGTCATTTAATCAAATTGCTCATCAACAATATTGGCAAGCAAAGCACTGCACTCAGATAGCAGTGTAAAGAGGTGAAATTGGTGCATTCTTTCTTCCCAGTCCAAAAGACAGACCACTTGTTGGGTGAATGTACTTCACTGGTGCCTTGTGCACTCAAAAGGGTTTTTGCAGTGTGTGTTGAGGAGGTGTTTGCTGATGTCTGCTGTAAATTGAATGGGGGCACTGACATTATGAATTGCAGGGGCAAAGTTATGGAAAAGTTTGAGTTTCAGGATCTTGAAGTGGTTGATGGGGCCAGATGTACCATGACGAAGCCTGGCATCAGTGATTGCTTGCTTATATGCATGGAATTCCACTAGTGAGTCGACCAGGGATGTGATGGCTGAATTAGTGAACGTTGGGGCTTGAGCCTTGTATATGAAATCAATCATGGCATGGACAGCGTGGATGAAATCTGGTGAGACTGGTCCAGCAATGGATGCAACAATTGTCCATTGCAGGTCTCAGTGCTCCTGACCAGTCATCTGTTTGATATGCAAGACACCATTTGAAAAGTGGCATGTACTGACTCACTTGTGTTGACTCCAGTATTGAGAATCCAGCTCGTCTGGACCCAATCCCTCTTTACACCACTTGAGAAAATGATTGAAAAAGAATTTATGTAGCATGTGGAGGATTTTTGGGGTGAGGAAAATTACAGGGTCAGCAAAGCACCAGTCCCTCCAAAAAGGAAGGTGCACGCCACTGTGGCCGATCTCTTTTGCAGCCTCCAAAAACTCCCAAAACTTCCACAGATCGATATGCTGAGTGAGACAATGAATTTGTTGAAGCGTATGCAGCCCAGAGCAAGGCAGGTGTGGGGTAGCATCAGTAAATTAGGTTTTAGTGGCGAGAGTTACAGGGAAGGCACTCTGTGCAATACAGGCACTCATTAGTTGTTCTGGCAGGTCAGCTACATACCCCATGAGGGGTGTAAAGCAGTAATGTTGGTGTCCAGCAGGGTCACCCATGTATGTGCCTCATGCAGCAACTGTTTTTAGGGAGCCACACATGATGTCCATGCAATGGTGCCAAAGCCTCACTTGGAGGACTGCTACATAGTCACTGTGTGTGATGAATTGAGTCAGAGGCATGTATGTGATGCATGACCATGCATGGGCTGTTGCTTTCATGCACAGCTCTGAGCATATATTTCCTATTGTAAGGAACAAGGGATGCATTTCAAGGTTTCTGGTCTGTCTTGTAATGGGAGTTTTGTCAGAGGCCAGGATGATGGGAATGATAGTGGCACTGACAGAAAGCTGGGACTGATGATATGATGAGCATAGAGTAAGAAAAGGTATACAATTGACTTACCTGTATCCTGAACACCTCTTTTGAGGACATCCACTCGCTGTATTTGCAGTCATTGTGTTCTGTATACATATACCTCATGAAGGTCAAGACTGTTAGAACCGTGCAACTCCTGGTGACAACTCCGGAACTCCAGAGGTACATCTGGTCAAAGGGACTTGGCTTCAGCTTATGTGCTGCACCCTTACTGTTCATACAATTGTCCTGGATTTCGAAGGGCGAAGGTAGTGATGAAGAGAGACTAGACAGGAGTTATCTTAGTCGATATTCAAGCTAATGTACAGAGGGTATCTAAGAGTTTATATACGTTGGAGGTACATAGGATTAGTAATGGAGTGGAGCAGATGAATAAGGTGGAGGTCAGAAACTAGTGTAACCAGAGCTGCGCACTGGAGGGACAAATGCCGGAGCAGTGCACACAGCACAGAGGTATCTACAAAGTGGAACTAATACTAAAGTAGAACAAGGAGGTATCGTAATCAGATGTACAGAGGAGACAGATGAACAGAGAAAAGGTTCGGAGGTCAGATGATACTAAATGGGCAAGATAATGCTGGAAATTGCTCGATCACAAGTAGAGATGTGCCCAGAGGGCCAGAGATGGACTTGGAGTGTCATGGATATGACAAAGACACATATTATGACAGAAGATTTGGTTACTGAAAATCATCTGGGTGACATCAAAAGCATCTCTCCAGAGTAGATAGACTGGATGAACAGTGATATATTCATCTAACTCAATCTTTGCGCAGTGCCACCGTGGGCCCTAGGGTAATGATTCCATCCACGAGAAGACTTCATCAGCAGACTTGAAACCTGGTTTATCTTTATCCCTTTTCTTAAACTACATTTTGTTAGGACCAACTCTGTCGAAAGGACAGTCACTACTGACCCATTCCAGCTTTAAGAATTGTATAATCTGTCCTTGATTCAAATTCTCACACAAGCACTTGCCTAATTTCCATTCACCTCTGTCTGTGAAAGGATAATAAATGTTCTTCTGATGTGCTTTCTCGATTGCTTGATTGCATTGGGTTGCTTCCACAGCCAGATGCTCAAGAGTGTTCATGGCCTTGCCATAGATATATGCTGAATTTGGATGATATTGACCATGATGGAGCATGGATTGCTGAGTAGATAAAGCCAGAGGAGTTGAAAGTTGGCTTTCATTCAAAGTGTGGTCATTATTGAGGTGAGACCAAACAGAGTTGATGGAAGGTAAGGGTTGTGAGCAGAGTGGGCAGATGAATCTGTGAGAGGCAAATAAACTTGAAAACTGAACTTAACTCCATTAAACAGCACTTACTCATCTAACTCTAGAGGTCATGTCTCATCAAATTGTTCCATTGCTGCACCCCTGGGGTGTTGTGAGTTACTGAGTTCTTCAAACTCCACACTTGTCTGCTGTGTGCCATACAAGTCTGAAACAGCACCTCCATCACAGTTGATATGGCTCACATCACAAGCACCCCCCCGCCAGTCAGCCCTGTCAGAAGCATGCACTGATGCAGCCATGTGGCTTACCTGCTGGTGGTGCTAACTGAGGGAAGGTAGCGGTATGGGATCAAGAGTGATTTTTTTTACTCAGATGTGCTGAGTCCAAACTTGTATACGCTACATGAAGTGCATGTGAACTAACTACTGTAAATGAACTACTACCATATCTACACTAGTTCGTTCAACAAGCCCCACGAGCTCCCTGACATGTTTTGACCCTAATCACAGTGATCCAATGGATGTTGAAAGTCACACTGCATCCTCAGGGAAAAACCCTGAGTATCCTATTTGTTTTTGCCCTTATCCAAAGTGCCCAGCACTTAATCCCTCCTACAAGCACCTTCACACCATATTAGCCCAACGTTGAGGCCCTTGCAGTGACCTATCAAACTCCAAGATGACTCCATCTGAGGTTGGCCTGAATATATTTATTTTTGGTTTATTTTCTCTACTTTCTCTACTGATATCTGCCCCCACCCCTAGATGATACAAATTTTCATTCACAGCATCCAGGATCTGCTGAACAACATTCTTCAATCTGCTGTGCTTGAGAAGTATGCATTGGCAGAGTGGAGTCATCACCAACTTCTCCTAGCTACTTGGGACCTTGAAGGGACAAAATGCAGTGTCCACACACTGGAGAAAATCCAGTGCTGCCTTGAAAATGCTCATTCTCTCAATGAGTCAGAATACAAATTTTGGCTTAGCATGTATACTGATTGAGGTCTCCCTGACCTCAAGGAGGATGAACTATTTTATGGCAACCAACTTTCTTTCACTGCTTGGGAGGCAGATTGAGATGCCACTGAACTCTCCATAATGGTGGAGCAAGCCCAGAAATGTGGTTTGGGCATTGGGACCTTTGCTGATGATGACAGCATTGACAAGAAAGGGGTGATATTTAGTGGGGATGTGTTACAGAAATCCCCTGGATGACTGAGGCTGAGGAACACGAGTTCAACTCGTGGATTACCACGTGGGAACCCGAGGACTCCACTTCCGATTTTGCCCGTTTCTTTGATCTTCCTTCTGATTCCTTTGATCCTTAGAGATCCTTGTCCAATGGAGTTCCATTTTTCTTCCACTCTTCTCTTCCATCCGGAACTCCTGATTCTTTCCATAGTCCGCAGTATGTCTTCCCGTTTCCTTCTGATTCCCTTTATGGATGTATCCCCTTCTAGAATGGCATTCCACTGTTCCGTTTCCCCTTTAGGACTCCTTATTCAGGGTCCGCTCGTAGTATATATAATGCCCAGTGTACTTGTAGTTTCCCCAGTTAGTTCTACACAATACAAGTGTAGTATCTAGCCCAATTTGCTGGTAGATTGTGATCTACTTGTTGAGACCCTTCTCATAGTCTCTATGCCTACCAAGCGTTGTAGACTCTTTGACTAGCTGTGAGGTTAACACGGTCCTCAAGCTCAAGACTTGTTACTTTCTCGTTGTTCGTCACGTGACTCTCGCCAATAAAGCTAGGTTCTACGCTTAGCATAACAGGATGAATGTGGGCAGTGTGAGGTCAGTGGTGATCAAGTCACGATGCAACACACTTTCAGTGAGGATAACGATGAAGACTCTTCAGAAGTGGATGGTGATTAATTGCATATGCAATTATCCATGCCCTATGGATTTCACTAACTCATTTTTTGCACAGCTTACTCATCCCAAAAACCTTCATATTTATGCATACCTCATTCCCCGCTGTCTCATTGATTTGTACATATGTACATATAATGGTGTTACTTCTGATCAGACATGTGTTGTTCAGACCCCCAGACAGTCCATAAGCCTGGACCCACTTGAGCAGTGCACATGCACTTCTACTGTGCACTTGATGACCTGGATATAGGTAAGAGCCCTTCAACCCTTTGACCACTCAACTGCTCTCTTTGCACCAAGCCAGCATGGCCAACCGTCACAAGTGTCATACAGCTTTGGCAAATCCACGAGTAAGTCATTTGAATAACTCCTCAGACTTGCCTGATAGCTGTCAACAGCAAATTGCACAGCCTCATGGAGACCTCAATCCATGCTTACAGTCCAATACTAGTCAGATCAACTGCACCATCGAGCAACCCATCGATCCAAACACTCCCAATGACCCATTTTCTCAACATCTCCTCCAAGATGAGGTCCTGATGACTGATCCCTTCAGATCATCATCTGGCCAGCACCCCGATACATTCAACTCAATGTTGTTCCTGCAATCACACTGTGATCCATCAAACTCTCCACATTCCACATTTTCTTATTCTCAACAGGCTTTTTCACATTCTAAGCCCCACTTTCCATCACATATCCAGCCCTGTTTGCCTTCATCACACTCTGATATGTCACCATTGTATATCCAGTCCACATCATCATTGTCATATTTCCATCCCACATCATCCACATCCAAGTCTGTCCATCCCATGTCATCCACATCCAAGTCTGTCCACCCCCCCACACCTTCGTCATACATCAATTCCCAGTCGTTGTCATCACATTTTGACCCCTCATTGTCTTCATATTCCAATCTGTCTTATCCCCAACTATTTCCGCCCACCATTCCTCTCCAGCCACATCTGTCCCAATTCAAGCAATCCCACCCATACAGTACAAACTATACATGCCAACTGAGTGGTCAAGTACCACCAGTGGTACAAAACACTGGACATGTTCATGCTGCACCATACGTATTGCCTGGCATCTGCTTCATGCTGGCATATGCACCCTTGTGGCCAAACAAAGAAGTACATGGCAGGGTTGTGACTGCCGGTGTATTCTGGGTGAGTAATCACTGCATATAGTGGTAATTATCAGCTTACACATTATTCTTCTCAGGCTGGCACGGAAACATCAGTCACAAATGCCCCTCCCCCATCCATCGTCTTCTAACTTTGGTCGAGCCCTCTTAAGCCCCCACGGTGAATGCCAACATCACAATGCCTAGTGCCACCACAACCAACACCTCAGTCTCACCAGAAATTTCTCAGAAAATTCTTGCTCACTCAAGGGATGAAGTGCACTGCAAAGTTCTCTGCAACAATGGATTTTCATCAAAAAACATACTCAATGAAATATGTCAAACATTGCTTCAGGCGGCTGCTGTTGAGTGTTTAGGTATGTTGGTTTGTAATTTCCAAAACTTCTTCTCATATTTTCAGGTTCTTTGACTACATGGAGTGGGCTGAATGAACAAAAAAACTTGAGGGTTCTTGAGGCCACTGTAGCCACCACACGGAAGTTATTCAAAGATACAGCACAGGGACTCATCCATGAGATGTACAACCTCTGCCCTGACATCCGAGATGAACTGCCCAACACTGAGCTTGTCACCAAATGAACAACCATTCATCAGCAAATTCACAATGAGCTGCATAGCTAGGTCCCCCCCTATGCAGCCTCTATAGGCTCATACAGGGCTGCATAGAGGGGGACCCAGCTGTGCAGCTCATTGTGAATTTGCTGATGTTCCATTCCTCCTTGAGAACAGCATCTGGCCCCATAAGTTTGACGATGTATGTCCCCTATATTTGCTTGGATCCTTCACTCACACATTTAATCCTTAGAAAGGAACCATTACCACTTTCTTCAAACATCCCGCCCTCGTCTTGGTGTTAGTGAACGCTGTCTGGCTTGGCAGCCTTCACCACCTCCTTGACAATACTATCAAAGCATTCGCCTGCCTTGTTTCTCTTGCTGCTTCAGCAATCTACTCAGCGCTTTTAAAACACGCCCGTGGGAAATACAAACAGGTTGATTTCTTGCCTGCAAAAATGGAGGAGGTTTATGAAAACTTACTGACTTCTTTATTAGAAAATGCAGTCTTCCACAGTCAGCTGTGTCTCTTGAAGGGGTGTTGAAGAGTCGTATGCTGAGAGCAGGACATGAGCGATGCAGAATGGTTGGCAGATGTTGTTCATGATAATGGACAAGATACAGTATGCAGCAAGTTGCAAGATAATCTAGGTAGTTATGTAAGCAATAAGGTAGCGAATGATTCTACTCTAACACACCCCTGGAATCATGAGCAAGTGAATAATAATAAAAGTGTCCAAGTGCACTCCCAGAAGGTCCAAAATTACCATGCAGAATCAGGTATCTCCTCAACAAGGTTGGCATGCTCTAGACAGTCCTTAGCATAGTGACCTTTCTTGCCACACTTGAAACATGTGACATTGGCCCTGGAACCAGCAACAAAAGCAGTGTTGGAGCTGTCAGATCCATCCTTCACAAGTGATGCTTTGTAATTGTCGAGCTGTCTGTGGCTGTGATGATGTTCTTCTTCATTGAGCAAGCGAGAGGTGGCGAGTTCAAGGGTAAGTTCATCTGGTTCAAGTTTGACAGCATCAAGAGCAGCAACAACAGAGTCATATTGAGAGGGGAGATCGGAAGTGAGGACAATGATAGTGAGGAGATTGGGAAGGTCAATCCCAATGTCTTTTAAGAGGTGTGCTTGTGCCTTAACATTGCCAATCCAAGACGTGATGGATTGCTCAGGTCGTTTCTCCATGCACGAGAACTTTTGCATAGTGGCAAGTTGGGTTGAGAGGCTGCGGGTATGGTGAACACTAGCAAGCATGTTCCAGATGGCATGCAGATCATCACCTTGAACATGGATGATTCGACTATCATCAACATACAGTGTGATCTCAACAGCGGCTTTAAGTTCAAGTTGACATGACATGAAGGTGTCAATTTTCATGGCAGAGATTTTGGATGGGTCAGGTGGTGACTCTTTCTCTGGGATGATTCCCCAGAGATCGCTGCAGATGAGAAGTGCATGCATATGAACATGCCAGGTGAGGTAGTTTGTCTTGTTGAGACGCGGCATTACAGTGGTACTAAGGATTGTTGACATGATGTGATAGTGGTGATGATGAGTTCAAAAGGTGGGTATATGCATGTTGGATGTGGATGTATGCAGTTGGAGCACCTGTTCCGAGTCTGAGAAAACGCTATGAAGCACCTGTGACACAGCCTGTCGGTCAACAATGTGCTTGTTTGCAGTGCCTATGATGCAGCTTGTTGCTCATCAGTGCACTTGCACAGCCTGTCATGCAGTTACTGAATTGATGTACCCCAGTAACACATAGAGCCCTGCATGGGTATGGATTGTTGAGAATTCTGGTATTTCATATTTTAATATTCAATTCCTGATACCAGATTCTAGAGTGGTCTATGACCTTATCTTTATGCTATCCATATTACTCACCATTATTAGATAAGCTAC
>JBBPNN010001270.1:0-10794 GCA_038090935.1 Hortiboletus campestris
TCCTCTGGGGCAGTGTCAGAGTTGTCCATCAAGGTGAAGGACATTTCATTGGATGCCAGTGAGTCAGTGTCAGAATCATGATGTTCGACATCTGATTCTGGGTGGTAATCCGGGTCGAGGGCAACATCTAGGTCCTGGATGAACCCACTGCCAAATGCTTTCACTTTGGAGGCTCACTGCTGCTTGGCCTGCCTCTGGCGCTTTGTTGGGCAGGTCATGTCTCCAAAAATACTTTTCTAGTGTAGTAATCACAAAAGTGAACATTATGTAATCAGGGGTATTTTTCAGAAACTGCAGAATTACGAAAATTGGACCATGTTTCTGTCTAAATTTTCAATCCCAGATAGCCTGGGTCAAAATTACGACCTCAGGAGAGGTGCCGCCTTATGGTGGTAGGCACTGTATAGCCCCAGTTCACGTACAAGGGTCATCGAGACCAAAAAAAAACCCGCAGTTGGTGACCAAGGTCGACTTGACAGGACAAGTCCCAAAAGTGTCGAAAGAATTATGATGAAACTAAGTCTACGGCACCAGCCGGCCATGTGGTGGCGCCGGGACTCCTGGACTCGCAGGAGTTATATTAGGATTCTCAACACCGACTTGTTGTGTGATACCACTCCTTCGTTGTACGTTTAATGCCCCGAAAAAACAACAACCATAACCATCGTGGTCGAGGCGATGGTGGCAACCGTGGTCGCGGTCGTGGTCGAGGTCGAGGTCAAGGTCGAGGTCAGGGAAGACCAGATGGTGTTCCCACCACGATCGCACCAGCGATGGCCACCGCCACTCCTCGCCATCCCTATCCCCATACGAGTGCAGACGTCGATGTGGTGATACAGCAGTGGCCAGAACCATCCACTGTATCGGGTGCGTCCCGGGTGGTCGTCCGTGTCCATCCATGCTTTCCTTGGTGGGACCTTTGATATATATACCCCACAGGCGCGAACGGGGGTAGGAACGGAAATAGATGGAATGGGCCTTGGAGGGGTGGGACGCCCAGGTCGAGATCGGGTGCTGGGACACCTTCGAGGGGGACGAATAGTCCCTGGCGCGGCGCTTCGACGCCGAGAGGACGGGGTAGAGGATGGAGACCGGATGACGGTGGGGACCGTTTTCAAAGTGGCCCGCGCCAGCCCCGTCTCGGTCTCGGTTCGAAAACTAGGACCGCCATCGGGAGAGACGCCCCCCTCTCCAGCCTGCTTTATTCCGAGCGCCCACTCTTGCGACCTGTCACGTTCGTGCGGGGGACGTTGACCCCGTTCTTGTTCCAGCACTCGGAAGAGGTGCTGGAACCCGTGGCTGATAGCGCTAGTGAGTGGTTTTTTCGTTTTGCGGATGCTACGGTACGCGCGATGGCTGATCGATCGATCGTTGTCTCGTGGTTAGATACGACGGAGAAGTCTCACGTCCCCACTGCGGACACCGTCGCTAGGTTGTTCCACCAGACGGGCACCGGGACATTGTCCGCGTCGGAATCAGACTCGGAATCAGAGGATCACTTTCAAGATGCCCTTGAGGAAATAGATTTCGCAGACCTGGCACAGGTCCGCGCAGAAGTCGATGCGATCGCGCTCGGCACCGCGATGGCGGTGACGACGATGGATAGAGACGCTCACGAAGATGAAGAAGTCCTCGAGGAAGTGGATTTCGCCGATTTGGCCGCGATACGTGCCAAGGTCGACGCTGCAGCACCTCAGGCACCCTCTCGAGGTGGTATCATCCAGGAGGCGTTCACTGGTGTGTATAACCGGCACACAAACGCGGCGCAGACGTCGATGACCACGGACGATGTCGACTATGACCGGCCGGGCGGTGTGCAACAGACAGCATCGTTATCAACATCAGCTACACTTTTCTGTTCGCTTCGTTTCAAACCATCTATCGAGATTTCAAACATATCTAACCACGAATCTTGCACACACGATCGAGATACAATCCTAGTCGAGGAGGATGAACCGTGCTCATCCAAAGCATTGCCAAACATGTCCGTAGAAGAACCATCTCCATCCAAAACAACGCCAGAGACACATCCTGTATCCACACCCACTCACGACATCTCCCTCCATTCCGATGCACCTTCCCAAGACGACTCCCATCCACTCTTCGTCGTGGACACCGCACCCACACGTCCCTTTATCGGTCGTTCCACAAGTGATGCCATCCTCGTCGACCGAACAGGAGACGGCGAGACCCTCGGAGACGAAGAAGAGGAACGCATTGTCTACGTCGCCCCGCATCCCCGCTGCGGGCGCGTCACAGGCACGCCCATCCCTGCGGCCCCGCGCGTCGAGTTGCCCCAGACGTCCCTGTTGACGGGGCGTTCCCTCGAGGTGGGCGTGCTGACGAGTCCAGTGCGCGAGGACGATGCCCGTCCGACGATGTCGATGTCTGATCGAGATCAAGATCGCACGCGTGCGGGTCTCGAAAGGGAGGTTGGAGCAGACCAGTATCTTTCCCTCGCATCGCTCACCCTCGAGCCCACTACTTCCGCTTCCGCTTCCCCGTCTGCCCACCCACCGCGCACGAATGCGGCAAGAAGGGGGCGCAAGAAGAGGGCGCGGATGCAGCGACAAAGAAAGCGAGGTGGGGTGGGGTTTGGTGGGTTTGATGCGATGGTGTCGGAGGCAGGGTTGAGGGAGCAGTATGCGCGGGAAAAGAAGCATCCTAGATGGGAGACGAGGCGAAGGGGGGACTCGGATCTGGATTGGGGTAGCGGAGACGAAGACGAAGACGAGGATCAAGATCAAGACGGAGTGCGAGGGGAGAAAAGCAAAGAGGTGGACGCGGTGTCGGATGCCCTCGGAGGAATGGAGATCGACCCGGATCTGGATCTAGACGAGGATGCGATGCTGGGGTTCTTGAAGAGTATGAGTGTGGAGGGGTCCCAGTACGTGACTATGGACCTTATCGAGGACGAGGCGCGGATGCGGCAGGAAGACGAAGAGAGAGAGAGTCAGGGTGGGCCCGAGGGGAGCTCTGATTCCGAGTGTGGTGATGATGATGAAGCAGGAGTGGACGAGGATGAAAAGGCGTTCAACGCCGAAGAAAATATCCTTATCGCTGAATCAGAAAGCGACGAAGAGCTCTCTGAAGATTCCGATGACGACGAGCTGAGTCCTAAATCGAGTTTCCAAGCGCGCCTGCGCAAGATTCGTGAACGGAGTCGCGGTCAACATCCAAAGTCTGTCCACGAGATGTCCGAGGACGAGGACGAGGACGAGGACGAGGAGGACGTGCCCCAGTTCTTACCTGGGTCGCGCAGTGCAAACGACGAAGAGTTTATCGCACATATCAACGTGAGTCGCGAATCGACTGTTTAAGCGCGTCTCTCTGATGCAGAAATTGGTTGGTTAGGATCTGATCGAAGAGAACAGTCATATTATCTCTGGCCATAACCGCAAACAGAAAAACGCGTTCTTTCGCAATCTACACCAGGGTTATGTGGAGGAATGGGACGTGGAAGCGTTCCTGGACGATCCCGAGTTCACGACCCCCGTGAACAAGAAGAGTACGTTGTCGCTTCATCGCATGCCCCGCATAGTACGTCCAGCTCACCGCATGTACTGCTCAGAGCGGAGGAAAGGCAAGGGTAAACAACCGACGGAACACGTTCCCCCCGAGTTGGAAGCTCAATGGGCAAAAGATCGTGCCAAGAAAGCAGAGTATAAGCGGGACCGCGATACTGCACGGCTCCTCGCCGCCCTAGACCCCCTCAGCGCGGCCGGCCAAGCGCAGGGACACACGTCCCGCAAAGCCATGCGCGCAGCTGCGCGGCTCGATCCCACCGCTGCGCTCTCCATCGCCCCGCGCACGATCGTGGACGTGGTTTCGCTCGAAGCTCAGATGAGGCGGTTCGTCGAGGACAGAGGGGGGCGCTGGAGCATGGCGCTGCCCCCGATGGACAAGTGGATGCGAAAGCGGGTGCACGAGATGGCGGGTGCGTTTGGGTTGGGCAGCAAGAGCAAGGGCGGGGGGAGTGCGAGGTATACGACCTTGATCAAGACGAGAGACACGGGGATGAGCGTAAAGGAAGGCAAAGTGAGGGCGTTGATGAAGCGGTATCGTAAGATGGATGGAAAGTGGGAGGGGAACGGACGTGACAGGGGAGGAGGGGTGCCGAAGCATCGGGAGGGGGAGGAAGTGGGCAAGGCGGCGCCCAAGATTGGGGAGAGCAATGTTGGGTTTAAGATGTTGGCTTCGATGGGGTGGTCAGAGGGTGATCGGATTGGAGGGACGGACTCGGTGGGTATCGAGGCGCCGTTGACGGCTATCATCAAGCACTCGAAACTCGGCTTGGGTGCGACGCGGTGACGGTGAGGTGTTTTTGTTGTTCGTGCTCGTGGTCGAGTGATTAGAGCTGTCCTACTTACCACACCGCTCGGGCTGAAACTTTGACAAGAACTCCAGTAACACTAAATGGCGGTACTAAGTATGTATATGTCTACACAGAATGAAAGAAAAAGAGAGGACATCGTACTGCTGCCTACACGACGAATGCTGCCCTTGCCAATTTACACCAAGTGATGCACGAACCGACCCTAATCGATATCCATCTCCGAAGGACCCTGCTGTTGCTGTTGCTGTGGTTGTTGCTGCTGCTGCCTCGCTCCCGGATCCGGCGTCTGCGTCCCACTCTGCGGTGTCTGCGTACCCGGGCCATTGGGCGTCTCCACCTTGACCGGCTTGGGCTTGGGCTTGGTCAAGATCGGCACCGCGAAATAAATCGCCTCCTCCCGCTTCTTGACGATATCCTCCACCCTGAGCACCGGATCCTCATTCTTGGGGCGCTCAGCCTGCTTCGCGATCTGGTCCTCAAGCCACTTTTGAATGGTCGCACATTTCTCGACGACCGCCGTCTTGTCCTTGTCGTCAATGTGCGCGTACTTGTCGTCGGGCGAAGTCGCTTGGGCAAGGTAGTCGTTGAGCGACGTCTTGAGTTCGGCAATGGCGCGCGGACGTTCTTCGGTTTCGGTCCAGCGCGCGACGATGGGGTCGCCGATGGCTTTGAGCGCATCGAGGCGGGCGACGTAGGCGGATTTAGTGGCGTCTTCGCCTTCTTCAGAGTAGAGCCAGTCCTCGGCTTCTTGGAGCAGCGCAAAGAGTTTGTTTTTTTCGGCGGATTGGACGTAGGAGGCATAACGGCCCTCGAGTTTGTCGCGGGTATCGTAGACGTATTCTTCGAGGGCGTTTTTGCGGTCCTAGGGGAGGAATTGATCAGTTGTGGTGCGTGTATGCGCAGCTAAAAAGTCGACGTACCTCGGTGTCTTGGACGAGCTTGTCGCTAGCGTGCATCTGGGCTTCTTGCTCCCTGAGCTTCTCGAGGATGCTCGGGTCGAGAGAGGACGCAAAGGAAGTAAATGGAACTTCGACCTTCTTGATCCGCTTCTTCTTTGGCGCGTCTGCAGGCTGTGCATTCCCGTCGACCTCCATCGCTGACTGGTCCTCCCTTTCCTCCTCGACGTATGAGGACTCGAAAGACATGATGCCATGTAGGTTCAACCGTGTCTTGAGCTTGACGCAAGAGAGGTCGCCGTTGGGATCTGCAGGGACGCTCTTTGCGCTATATCGGGCGATCCAAGGGTTAACACGGCCCGGTAAGCCCTGGGGCTCCGCATACGATGCTTCGATGTCGAACGGGCCTTTTCGATAAAAGGTCAAGACCTTGGTGGAGGGGATGGCGTTGCCACGGGGGAAGACGACAAGCTCGGTGTCTTCGTCGGGATCCGTCTCCGAACGCTCCCAGGAGACCTTGATGGGGTATTGGGCGATATCCCTGATGTGAAACTCGCGAACGCGGAAGGTGGGGCTGAAGAATGCGCAGGCGAAGGTGGCACCGCGGGCGACGGCTTCGTCTTGGTTGAGCGTGGTACTGAGGGGTTTTCCTCCTAGGGCAGCCTGTATGCGCGCACGGACGACAGGGATACGGGTGGTGCCACCGATGAGCTCGACAGCGTCGATGTGGTCGATGGAGAGACCAGACTCGGCGAGGGCCTGTTGGAGAGGAGCGGCGATGCGATCAAGGACAGGTGCGATGAGCTCCTCGTAGGCATCACGGGAGAGTTTGGAAGAAGCATCGATGTCGTTCATGAGGGATTCGACATTGAGAGGGGCCTCTGAGTTTGCAGAGAGTATTTTTTTGAGGCGTTCACAGCCGACGGCGAGGCGGAAGGTGGCCTTTGGGCTGGAGAGGACATCTACTTTGTACTTTGTCTTGAACTCGATGGCAAAGTGTTGGAGGAGGGCATAGTCGATGTCACGACCGCCAAGATGTCTGTCGTATGCGGCGGATTTGACGACGAGCTGGCCCTTTGAGAAAGCGACGACGGCGACGGACATGGAAGAGTGGCCGACATCGACGAAGAGGATATGACGAGGGTTTTCTGGTTCTGGGAGGTCTGTCTTGGTTATGCCCCAGCTGAGGGCAACGGCGGTGGTGTCGTTGATGACACGGAGGGTGTTGAGGCCTGCGATGGCGGCAGCGTCTTGTATGGCGCGCCGTTGAATGTCGGTGTACCAGCCAGGGACGGCGATGACGACATCGGATACAGCGGACTTGAGCTCATGTGAAGTGGTATCGCGGAGTTTGCCCAAATACATGGCTACGAGCTGCGTGGCCGAAAAGGTGCGCTTCTCGCCGAGATACGAGACCTGGCAAGACATGAGATGAGATGAGATTGATAAAGGACGGGAAGGGGCGAACCTCTGCACCGACGGTGCCATTGGCGTCGACGAGGGTTGCATTGTGGAAGCGCTTTTCGTATTCGAGATCGGGGTCAAGGATGGTGCGACCGACGAGACGTTTGAGGGCGCCGATGGTGTTTCTGAAATTGGACGTCTCTTGGGTCTTGGCGGGCTCGCCGATGGCACGCTGTTTGGGGCCAAAGGCGACGAGAGATCTGGACGAGCGTCAAGACAAGAAAAGAGCAGAACGCGATGCACGCACGGGGTAGCACGATTGGAGACTTCGTTGACAATGATGTCGATGCCGCGGTTTCTTGCGACACCAATCTGCGTGGAGGTGAATAAATGGAAGCGGGACAAGAAGAATATCTACAGACCTTGCTGTGGAGAGTACCGAGATCGATGCCGACGACGGACATGGCTGTTGAAGAAAATGGGGCACCGCAGTGATAAGGCTTATAAGTTATAGTGGCTGACGGTTCTGCTCGTTTCGGAACTCTTCTTGACGATTCCACCACGTTCTACACACCGTCGTTGGCGACGACGACGACGACGACGAGCGCCTCGTTATCTGCTCGATCTTATTATGTCGGCACGACAAACAAAAAAACGCAAGGGTCGGAGCCACGTCAACAACCGCGAACGCACCGTCACCACGTTCACACAAGACCCCAACACGTCTTTTCTCGTCCCCCTCTCCTCAGAGGATCCGCCCACGAGCCTCTCGTCCCCCTTCTCCCCCGCCTCCTTCTCCATGCCCTACCCAAACTACATCCCTCCACAGCAACAGCAGTTCTTCCAGCCTGCACTGCCCCCAGGTAAAAACGACCTCGAGGTCCTCGAAAACCTCAAGTCAATCATCAAGGACGGCCAACACGAGTTCTACCGTGCAGTCCCACAACCAGCCGCCCTCGCCTCTATCTACATGGGCCACATCCCCCAGGGACAGGCCCATCCAGACCAACACCCCAGCCCCCGTTTCTCTCTTGACCCTTCTGTCGACAACGGCAATGTGCCTGACATGTCGCTCAATAATGTACCGTTTCACCGTCTGACATCCACCCTCGCACTGACCCCTGCCGCAGACCATCGAGTCACACACCCCTCTTTCGGGTGTCGACACGTCACCCAACAGATTAGGCGCCGAAACTCTCGACGTCTCCGATTCCAGCCTGCCCCCTCCCCAGCCTGACTCAGACGATACTTCTCGAATGACAACTCAAGGACCTCTGGTCGACACCAACACGGACGCTACGGGTGAGTATGGCACGGGACAACCGGTGGACACCGCCTCACCCAACAAGGCAACGACTCCTTTTGACGCCACCAAGAACGACGGACCCTCCCAGCTGACAGGTGAAAACGTCTGGGAACGTCGTACTCTCGACGACAGAAAGGCTCGTCACGATGATCGCGATGCCAACCTGCCCCAGAGCCGAGCCAGTACGTTCGACCTCAGGCCCTCAAACGGTGCACCTACTACTGCAACCGATGCCTGCCCGCCTCCTCAAGAGGACCATCAACTCTACGACAGAGATCGGGACAGAGACAAGGACAGATTCACCGATCTACACAGAGACTGGGACCGTGACCGTGACCGTCACGAATCGATTAGAGACACCAGAGACCGGAATAGGGAGAGAGATGTTAGGGATAGACGGCCCGAGTTCTTTGGTCGCTCTTACGGACGTAGCCATGCTCCACGACCTCCTCCTGAGCTTCGTCACTACGAGCCCTCGTATGGTGACGATTATGTGCCCCCTCCGCGCCGCTTTGATCCAGACGATAGGCGTGGAGCTCCCCGTAGCGCGTCAGTCGACGACCGCCCCAAGCCATCTCCGCTTGACGATAGACGGCCTCCATTCGATGATCGTCGTCCACCACCACCACCTCCGCCCGCTGCTGCTGATGACCGTCGTCCGACCCTGGATGACCCCCCGATAAGACGACTTCCTGGCTCTGACACTAGGGCGCTCCCCGCAAGCTCTGACGACCGTACTCGTCCAGTTGGTGATTCTATCCCACTCACTCGACCAACCGCGGAGGACGATCGTGGCACTTATGCAACCCCCCTTGCAGCTGACGACCGTCCTCGAGCCAACGTAACACTGGAAGAGAGGCTGTCACAACCTGCGCTCACTCCCTCCTTGCAAGACCGCCTGAGCCAACCTGTTTCCGCTGTCGTACCTGCTCGTGTGGATATCACATCTGCACCAAGTCTGGAAGAGCGACTCTCTTCGGGACCTGTTCCTCCTCGTGCCTATCCACGCTCTACTTCCGTCGCTCGGGATGACCTTCGCGCACCGGTTCCCAAAGACGATCTGCGTGATCACGATCGTATCACCGATTTCAAGACCAACAGGGACTTTTCTCGAGAACGCCCTGGTGGTCCATTGCCCACTGCATCCACCTACCGACCTGATCTGGACCGCAATTTCGCAGACAGAGATGACCGCGACAGACGTAACCATGTAGCCGACGTCAGCGCCCCCCCAGCGCGCTATGGCGACGGATTTAGTCGGGTCGGTGGGCCGCCTCCACGGCGGTACTCGCCACCACCACCCATGTTCGATCGAGACCGTGAGCGGGAAAGAGGAAGAAGCTATTACCTAACACGTTCACCGCCACCATTCCGCGGTGAAGGTATGTACGATCCCGATGGTGAGAGAAGGTATCCCACCGATCGAGAACGCGATGCCTATGAACAACGGCGGCGGGATTGGTACGGGCCTGGCGACGATGACAAGCGGGGAATGGCGCCGCCACCGCCGGCGTCTTGGCGACCACACGAGAGACCGATATTCGTGGATAGAGATAGGGAGCGACTGGAGCGTGAGAGAGAAAGATACAGGGACATACGCGAGCGTGATCGGGAACGAGACCGGGACCGCGATGTTGGCGGACTGGTGCTGCCGCCGCCTCCGGCGACAAGGGGGCATTGGGACGACCGCGACCGACGAGTTGGGTTCCCACTCTCGCCACCGCTCTCGCGACTGGATACGACGGGAGTAGGACCAGGGCGTTCCCTGAGCGCGCGATTGACAGATCCGTATCCGCCGCCACCGGGTGGCGACGATCGGACATACGCACCATTACCGAGGGAATTTGACCGTGGTCGGTACGGTCCGCCTGCTGTGGACGATCGTGCACCCCCACATGTACACGGGCCGCCGCAGCCCTTTTCGCGGGTTCGAAACAGAAGCCCGAGTCCGCCGCGTCGTGGATCAGGTATTGCAGACGACCTGCGTCCACCCGTGAAACGCGTGCGGGAAGACAATGGGCCTTACTCCGCAGTCGGGCTAAGTGGGGCTAGGTATTCGCCCCCGCAACGAGGGGTGGGCATTGGAGGGGGAGGGGAATATGCACCTGGACCACCTCCTTCGTCTGCGGCGACGACGGCGACGGCGGTGACTTCTATTGGCGGCACGATCCCTGCGAGGTCGACGGGGACGCATACGCCGCCTGTGTCGGCACCTCTGCCAGGTAGTGGCGCGAGCGGTGCGTTTTATGAGCGGGGTGATCGGGAGCATCGGGAGAGAGAAAGGGAACGAGAAAGGGAGAGGGAACAGCGGGAAAGAGAGAGGGAGCGCGACTATGCGCGTGGAGAGTATGGAATGGGGTATGATAGGGACGAACGTGGACGACGGAGTCCCCCGTTGTTGGGTTCGCGCATGGGTCCGGGAGGCTATGGGCGGGGTGTGGTGGGTGATAGGAGGGACGATCGGAGGTATATTCCGCCTCCACCTCCGCGTACGAGTTGAAGTGGGTGATGTTGAGGGGTGTATCTGAGCGTCGCATGTTGATTTTTGGGTCGTCTGCTAGCGGACGGTTGGTCGATCATGCTCTATGTTTCCTTTTTGTGTTTGCTATTTGATTGTTGTTTTTCGTTTTTGTATAATGATTGATTGCTCTCCCAAAGTTGAACTGGGCGTCGTGCTACTGATAGTAGAGGGGGTGGATTCGACTGGTCGTACCTACTGGTTTCTCTGCAGCAGCGAATGAAAAGTGTGACTCTATATCACTCTGTTGCATTCTGTTCGGAACTACGACAGTCGGGATGTACTAGCTTCCCGCTGATTATCCCAATCAAAGTAGACTCGTACGACGATTCCT
>JBBPNN010001271.1:0-10783 GCA_038090935.1 Hortiboletus campestris
GTGGTCCGTTGAATACGCTGATTTGGGAAGGCAGGCAACTATTGAAGCTGCCGGACTGCCCAGTTCATGCAAGAATACTCACATCCAGAGATACAGTAAGGACATGTGCCAATAGACGTCCTAGTGCACCATCCCCTTCACCATATATTGCGTCGAGGTGTCCCACAATGTGACGGAACCATTGGTAGAATATGCTATGAATTCCCCGTGCTTCGGTAGGGCAATGCACGAGAATTCGTTGGTATCGGGAACTGGCATTCCAAGACTGGTGACGCTGTGGATGCCTCGAATTGTTTGATTTTAGTGTCGGATATGACAAAGAGATGATTGTTGAACCAGAGGAGACCAGTGTTGAACCACGGGGTGACCTCTACTTTGATGTCTACGAGCAAGGAAGGATCGAGTATGGCCATGAGCCAGGGAGGATCGAGTATGTCCACGGGCAAGCAGCCATTGTTGCTGTCGTAGACTCCAACCGAATGTTCTGTGGCTGTCGCGATTCGATCGCCCTGCGGCGAGTATTTCGCTGCGACCACTGAGCCCCTGGGGAGGAGTGTGTGTACTTTTTTGCGCGTTGCAATGAGCCGAGTCGAGTCGGGCGAGAAATCGACTCCGTGGATGGTACCGTAAGGCTCCCTGTGCGCAAAGACTTGTTCGTATGTCTTTGCATCCCACACAAGCACGTCGCCGTAGTATGTCCCCGCTGCGATCGATCTCCCGTCCTTGGACACTGCAAGGCACCGGACGATCGCTTCTATCGTTGCCATTTGTTTGCCGTCTTCCACTCGCCACATTTGAATCCCTTCGTTACCGCCGCTGAAGACGTACTCGCCATCCCCAGAGAGCGTCACTGCATATATCTCATCGCCGACGTTGATTTCCATTGGGTTACGGTGTTCTTGTCCAACGCTCAACATCAACGCAACACCAACTTGTCACTACGCACCGGTCATTGTCGACGACGTGTCCACCAAAGGCAATGGAGAGGGTCAACGGACAAGGTGCGTCTTCTCCGCACTATATACATGTTGCTCCTTCTTGATATAGGCCGTTGCACACGCTTCATCACCTCGTGTTTTCGGCGCTTGTTCATGCGGGCCGTCTTTCCACAGAGGAATCGTTCTTCCGTGGCGCCGCGTCACAAAAGCAACAATCATTCTAGATATCGTTACTTGACGGATCCCGCTATCGCGCGTTCTGCATATACGTCATGGTCCCAGTTCCCGATTAATACCTCGCCTCATTCCTCATTCCTCATTTCTCCTATAGTCTTAACACGCGGCCCCCTCCTGCAGAATGAACCACCATGTTCACTCACGACGATAATTCCACCCTTCCTCTATTTCTTTGTCTACTTAACTTCGGTGACGTATTCCCCAATCTATTCATGCCACCGCTTCCTCCGTTGCTCGTCGTATGGCCTCTGCTCCGTACCCGATTGTTGGTTTGTTAGTCCGTAGCCTTTTAATTCAATCGTGTGCTCATCCCAACAGCAAAAGGGTTCGGCTTAACTATCGAGACAGGCCAGCACATCAAGATTCGACGTTCATTCCTTGGAGTGCTCGCAGGAAAACCACACTACCTGGCGGCCTTATCTCTTCCTCTCTTCCCATCGACTAACCTGGTCTAACACAGGCATTTGCCTCACAACCACGGGTAAATCGAGACGTTTGTGTTAGGAAGACGTCGCTGTGGGCTTGAATATCACTGGCTTGCATGGGTTGCTGCAGTCGCTCCCGAGACGTGCATGTGGCCAGTGTAAGAAGAAAGAGACGGTGAGCGGGAAGGGCGAGGTCTCGTCTTGTCTTGAAGCAACAACGAACGGTCATATGGTTGTACGGCGGATACTGACCCTCGGCAAACTTTTGGGTACGTCGCATCAAGGACTGTTGACGGGGTGCGCAATTTAAATCGATAAACGGGACACATACATTGCGTCGTATCCGCCAACATTATTGACGGTCCACGGGTAACCATATTGTAGTCCTCAAATTTTGCCCTCCTCGATGTATGCGCTCACAGCTGTTTCCGAAATTCATGTCCGCGTCGCGAAACGGGTGTTTGAAAATTCAAAAAAATCATCAAAACACATACACTCGAGGAGGCTGTCCAACTCAAGATTGTGCGTCCAGCCCGTACTAGGACAACCGATACACCCGAACTCCAAGAGAGAAAAGTGACACAGATCTTCGCTAGTTGTGTTCCGGAAATGCGGCCCTGGGATGCGACTTTGCCCAAGCAAGTCTCTCGTCTACCCACCTCTCCCCACCTCTCATAGACCAAACGGCAACTTGAAACGAAAGACGATCCGTAAGGCGTCGGAAAGGCTTTCCGTTCTCGTACCTATCGTGCCATTCCGTGACATTCATGGTCATCCAAAAGACGTCCAGTAAATGTCGTCTGTCCTCGGGGGAACCACCTCCGTATTGGCTCTCCGGATCATCAGGGTCCAGTAGCCATCCAGGAACCATGGCGCATTCCCAGAGAGGTGCGACCGTAGTTCCTTCAAAATCGATCAAACCTGTCACCATACCGGACTTGTCGTCGATCTGGCAGGTATGTAGTTGCTCCTAGCAAGACGTGTCAAAAACAAGCATACCATGATGTTCGACAAGCGGAAATCATCGAGCCGTAGTGAAAATGGTTTTGTTGGCGTCGTTATCGGTCCCCCAGGGGGATTGTTCCCCGGATAGACGGTGCACAGTTCGAGTGCCTTGCGAAGGACACGTTCCCCGGTTTCAAGCCGAGTATCGGTTTCTTGCGCATCTGCCTTCGACTCGAGCTCAGATGATACGATAGGGCGATAGTGTGAGAGAATGTGAAGTTCAGCATGTAAGAAGCTCTGGAGGTAGTCAATTGTATTTGCAAAAGGCCCGCGATATTGAGAAAGCTGGGTTCTCAGTTGAAGTACCGCGTCGGGTAAACGACGCCATCAATGGCCCGATAGAATGGTGCACTAACGATAGGCCCGACGTACACTTCATGTCTTGATGGGGAGGAGAGATAGAGGGATCCTGCAAGCTCGAAGCGTGAGGCAAACATAGCTTCTGAGGTACTGTGCAACCTGTGAGACAACGCGCTCTTTCACATTCATCGGGAGTGTATCCCACTGTATGTTGGCGGGAACACCTGGCACCTTCATCACCAACGTTACAACACAAGTGATCGAGATAAACGTGGCCAAATTTTTGCATAATCATGTATTCTGCTCCTACAGGGTTAGGGGCATCCGAATTCCATGCGTAAACTTGAGGAACAGGAATCCGTGTGTGTGTGGCAAGGTACTTGAGTATCGCAACCTAACAACAAGACGTCAGTAAAAAATGTGGACTGACCAACGGCCCACCTCTGATTCTAGCTTGTCCCTCGGAAATGCAGGGGCCGCCACACGAACAGTGCCAATCGCCGTCCCATCTTCCCTGATAATGTCGTACACCTATAGATAAGAAGAACGTTACGACAAAAAGGAATAAAGATCTTGTATAGGAGATAACCTTATGGTAACCGCCTTCCGCCAGCTTTTTGAGTTCGCAAGCTGCGCCGAAGTGGGAGTTGACTGCGACTTCCAACTGATAAAGGCTAAAGGTATCAGGATCCCCCTCACCATCGTAAGAAAACGTCGATACAACATCGTCTTGCGCCATCGCGAGTAGAGCTGCACCAAGTTGCAGGAGCATGAAGGGTTGTTACATAAATAATAAAGAGTCTATATACGGCCGACTAGTTTTGCTCACTCCGAAAGATGGCACCTACTAGGGGCCCGTTCTTTGTGTGACACCCGGTCGTTCCCAACGGCCAGGTAGTACAACCCCTTCCAATCTCTCTCGCCTGCTCACGGAGACCAGATAACATCGTCCCATGACGCCCCGAAAGAAAATACACGCACAGCCATAACAATCGTACCCTAACCCGCGTTCAAAAGAGATAAAAATAACAGAAGCCAATCAAGGGTATAATAATAATCTTGTTCTTGCCTCATGGCGTTGCATACCACCACAGCGTGGTGACACCAACGGGGAACGTGTACGTCGCCTAAACAGCCCTAAATCAGCACGGGGACCGCATCGCGCAACAGTCGGCCGCCGATATAGGCTCACCTGCTTGCCCCTAAACTCGATGGTTGTCCTGACGGGCTGTGTGGACGCACTGTCGTCCCTACCAGCGAACGCCTCAACGGTTCAGCCCGGACTCAAGCGTGGAAAACGGCGTACCAGTTCAACACGACGATACTATATCTGTTCTGGTCGGACGAGGAAACGCGACCCGTGACATAGGCACCGACGACAAAGGCCCAGTCGAGGCTGCCTCCGACGCTCACCCCTATTCGCTGGCCCCACGGTCCTCCTTGGTCACGCGGCAAGATGGCCTTGGAAGCCTGAGCCATGGCGTAGAACTCTTGGTTGACGCTCCAGGTGCCATCACTGTTGATTTGGACGACGCCTCGGCATCCGCCACCACAGCTGTTGGATCCAGGGAGCTCAGGGCCGCCAGTACTGTCGAGCGCGAGATTCCACATTAGCCCTGCTGAGGACCCGTAGTTAATACTGCCAATGAAGCTAAAGGATGCTTTGGTTCGATCAGCGAGAAAATTCTGCAGTTACTGGACCTACAGATTGTCCATATACCACTTGTGTGCATGTAAGTCTGTATTCATACCGAACGCTTTGAAGAACATACCTTGATATCACTCCACCAATTAGAGCCGATAGTTCCTGAACACTCCGTGAGGAATATTTCCTAAGAAGAACCTCAGAATGAATATCGTAATGATTCGACTCCCATCACACCTTCTTAGGGTACCGAGAAGTGAAAGATGCTTGCTCACTAACAGTGCCCGCATAGCAGTGGAAAGAGACCCCATCAAAGGCGTTCCCTGCTTGCTGCATCTGGTATATAGTCAGCGACAGATTCCAACTATACGTCATTCTCGTCACGAACGAGTTGGACTGGGTAATTCGCAGCATCATTCCAGTTGTGTTCATATCCGACGAGCTTGGTACTCGAGAAGCCATTCGAGTCCATCAGGCTGCGTAACGCAATCCCGATTTGGGCTTCCACAGACACTGACATGCTGCACGAAGGGTATGTTGGATTGTTGTTTTCAGGCTCATTCTGCGGGAGATGCGTCGATTTACCGTCACGCTCATGCATCATGAGTCAATGGCGTCTCACCTGGATTCCAATGGCGTAGACAGGGATCCCTTTGCTCGAGAAGCCTTGAAGACTCTTCAAAAGGTAATTGGCCACTGTAACACACAGTTGATAGAAGTACCAAGCGAATCCGTGCAAGATACTCACTAATGGAGACATACGCTGTATTCAAAGAACCACCGTTCATGGTTCCGCTCTTCATCCACCCAGGCTAATTAGGGCGGGATGTCGCATCATGTGGAAATGGCACGGATGCAAGCACTCACAGGAGACCAAGGAACGACGTGGACTCTCAACCATTGGTTGATCGACAAGATATCACTGAGGGTTGAGAACACGTTGCTCGGCGCGGCGCTGATATTGAAGTGGTTGAGGTTAACATCTCCACACGTGTCGTCATAGCTATATGCTGTCCAAAACAGGTGTCAACAACGTGCCCATGGTGATAGAACAAGCCGTACCGTTCGCAGAGAAGTCCGTGGCCCCAAGAGGGACTCGGATGTACGAGAAGCCGGCAGAGTTGGAGCCATCGGTGACTAAACCATCGGAATGTGAGCGGGTCTTGCACACGAGGCTCGGACGCGTGCTCACTGTTGAAAAGATAATGCAGCAATTTCCAGTAGCTGTTCGGGTTCTGGGACTGGAAAGGCGTTCGGTTCAGCCACATGTTTAACACACGGGTCTCATTCTCCATACCTTGAGGGTGTGTAGAAGGGACGCAGAGGAGTCAGCTATTCTCGACTGTTAATCTCCGTTGCAATTTTGTAAATGGAACACGATCACCCACTCAATGCAGCGCCGAAGCCATAGATAGTCTGGTAAACGGCCGAGTCGTCAACGACGATATCCGCACTGCCGATGGCGCCAGGCGTCACGAAATTTATCGGATCTGGAGTAGGCTGGAAGTGAGTGAAGAGCTTCTGCCTGTCCGATGTCGTTTGCCACTTTGCGAGAAAAGAGATCGAAACGTGATTAGAGGCGTGGGCGTCGACAAGTGTCTCCAACACATACAATGTCATATATCTGTTGGCAAGCCACTGTGGCCAGGGTGGCGAGTAAAACGACTGTTGTCGCCAAACGCATCGTCGTCCTTCAGTCAGCAAGGAAGAATCGAGGGAATACAAGACGTACGAGGGCCACTCGTGGGCCTTTAAATGCCAAAAGCATTGTAAGGCGGTCCAAGTGGAGATCTGCTATTCCGGGACGGAAAGGCGCATCCACGAGCCGCCCCCTAAACAGACCCAAGTGAACCACGAAGGGCAGCATGAGGCACAATGGTAGTGGACTTGAGGGTGGCATGCGAAGGGCACATGGGCTATAATTGTCTCCTTTGTCCGCCTCACCGCACGTTGCCACCAACTGGGGACAACACTGACGGATCGATATGGATATCCAGCAATACCTTTACCGTCGGCTTTGAAACACCCGGCATGTGGTCAAATATGGCTGAACAGAAAGAGGCAACGAGGCCGAACATCTAAGGGAATCCAGGCTGAGAAAGGTACTCAACCTAAAAGGTGAAGGACAGAATAACCAAGGGCTTGTATAGCAAAACGGAACCACACGCACCAACCGTAACCAAGGAAAGGTCCTCCGATTGTAATAAGATGCAAGTCAAGGCGCGTTTGCAACACGAGGCCCGGTAGGCCAGCCACTGCCATACCAGTGGCACCTGCAACTCACCACGTGCAAACTCCGCAACTTGAAGCTCAACTTCGCTACGGAAAGGAAACGCGGCGATCGTGAAATCAATGTAGTGTGCTATGGGCCAACGATGACCTGCACGAGGAAGTCGGGCCCCACTAATTTCCATTCCCGAGAACGACGAGTCACTTGGCAGACCTGCATGAGGAAGCAGCGGAAGTCGTGCATATGCAGCGATGCTAGCAGCGCCTCCCACTGATAATTCACATAAACATGCCTCAAGTAGAACCCCACAATAGGTCGGGCCATAGCGAACTCGGAAGTAGACAGGAGAAATTTAAATTTTGCAGGAGGTAAACCGAGAACTACTCAGTAGTTTGGGCCGCCGCGTGTGACAATGTCACCTCGGACATCTACTATAATAGAGGACAACTCGCCATAACCACGCTCGGCACGCCAACCGGAACTCCAACTCAGAGGTATCTGTGCTGGACAAAGGCGAGGATTCCAAGGAACAGCTGGCACGAGGATACATGTGATACGTATTCACATGTCCGTCAGAACAAACCAAGCAGGTCTTCCTGTGGCTTCTGGGTAGTGGTTGGGGATGGGAGGCTTTCCAGCGGCGAGGCAACATGATTCCCGCTCTGTGGTGACATGCTCCCAAAACCACCGAAAGCACCCTCTACACCACCAATCCCCCCACCACTCGCCCCACTGGCACTCATTCCCCCAAAGATGGATACTAAATCGTCCAGCGGATTTGTCGAAGCCCCAGACAGGAAATTTGCCGCAGCAGGCGAGGAAGGTAGGATCTGCGTCGCTGCAAGACCAGAGGGTTGCCCTTCTTGGGTAGGAGCGTCGTCGAAATCAAGTAGGTTTTCCGCTTGTTGGCCAGCGACGACCGTCTGGAGAGCTTTTTGCGCAGTGAAGCGATCGTCTGATAACCTGCGTGCTACACTCAGCGGAGAATTTGACAGACAAAGAAAACGGCGAACTCTGATCCCTTGCGTTGAACCGAGTCAGCACCTATTCGGCCATGGCCAATGAATGTTTCGGCCGGCTTATGGTAAACGCTAGCCAAAGACGAGACCTCTCCCAGGAGTTCTTCTAACAACGCTGGTGGAACCGTCGTTCGTGGAATCGATATCGGAGGTCTGTGCGCCAGAACGACGGCCTGCAAGTCACAAATGTTCATCACCTCAATCCGGTAGACACCATTTAGAAAGTCGTACCTTCGCTGCACCAGGGTCTGTGGACAACAATCTCCAGTAGATGTATGCTCGGTCGCGCACGTCGGGTGAATCGCAATCTTTCGTTGCTGTATTTAGCACCCGTTGAACCACACCTTGTGACGAGTCAGGCTTCTTTAAGAACAGCTTGACAACCGCTGTCAAGGTTTGTAGTTGCACCTAACAAAGCGCCTCAGTAACCATCACAAGCTCACAGGCGGTGCGCACCTGATACGATTCCTCGGTGAACGTGTCCACAAATGTACTCAGGAGTTCGTCGGCATTATCGATTTTCTCCGCATACTCCCCTATGATCCATATCAGTGATGCTTTCGCTTCAGGCTCATCCAGTTCCTCGAGATTGGCACACAGCGTAGGTATGACGCCCTCGTAAGTCAAAGGGTACTTTCGGAAGATGTCCTATGTGATTCTCATTAGGAATCACGACTCGTCCGCCTCGAAGACCGTGCACACCTTCATCACCACAATAGCTTCCTGGACAACGTAGCTCACACGCGTTCCGATGAGGTCCAATAGTACATTGACGCATCGTTCAGCAGCGCTCTCGATGCTAATCGCAGTTTGCCCTATTGCTTTGATGCTCTTCCGTACGAAATCGACGTCAACTTCCGAAGCATACCTGTCAAGACAAAACTCGACATTTAAGAAGCGGTAGCAAAGAGGGTACTGACTCCCTTAGTTCGCTCAAGAGCGCATCAACGTTACTGTCGTTCGCTAACCGCACCATAATGTCCAGCTTCTCAACCTTGACATACAGTGGATCATTGTACTTGCAGAAGAAAACTCTCATCTCGTTCGAGAGCAAGTCTGACTGCTTTTGGAGCAGAAGGTTGATATTGCGCAACGCGACCCATTGAACCTCTGGAGGGGATGATAAGAGGGTAACTAATGGCGGCGCCATCTTGCGGATTAGTTGCTTTGATAATTCCTCTCGTCTTATGCTACGCATGTGTATCATAATCACCTAAGCAAACATATGTCAGAGCGGCGGATGGGATTTTGATGAACGCACTTTGACAGCCGCGAGTACAACACTTCCGTTAACGTGCTGGAATTGAGGGACGACACGTTCACAAATATGTTCGCTCTCCTTGTCATCTTGGGCAGTATAACGTGCCAAGGCGTTTAGGATTGCAACACGACCCCATTCTGAGCATTCGTTTAGCGCGATCAATAGTTTGTTCAGTACTGATGAGGTGATAGTAAAGATAGCTGGGTCAGAGGGTGAGGGTGGGGGATGACTTGAGGTGGCGATTGTATGGATATCCGTCAAAGCTGCAACCGTGTTCGCGACGACCTACGCGGTTTTCAGTAGAGATCCATTCTCACAACGAACGGGACTCGCCATGGGATTACTGTCCGAAATCATTTCTCGTAGCTGTTGGAGGAAACCATTGTCGATGACCAGTTCAGGTTTGAGGTCGTACAATTTGGCAACGCAAAGTGCGGCCGTCTTGCGAACGTAAGGGTTCTCATCCTTCAGAGCGCGTTGTAGTGGATCACATAGATAGTCAATGATCTTCTCCGCGCGCAAACAGCCCATCGTCCGGATGGCGAGAGCTCGAACGAGAGGGTTAGGGTCTTCGGAATCCTTGACGAACGTATTCACGGCCAATATGACGAGCTCAGGTTGAGTCTTTGCATAATTCATGAGATATAGGTACACGAGTTTCTTCTGTTCGAGGTCGTCTGTCTGCATGTTTTTGAGGACATCGGGAAAGAGACCAGAGACGTCTGTCCAAAGTGTCGGTGTCGTGTAGATATCGGAGATAGATTGTCGTACCTTTGCCGACGGTCATGGATGCGATGACTTTCTTGATTGCATCCTTGCGTTTATCGCGGTACTCGCTGTTGAGATCGACGCTGAGCTCATAGTTTTCGCCTTTGCGCGGTGCTCGTATGCTCATGGACGTCGGGGTGCTGGCGGTTTAGTGAGGTTGTACGACTTCCGGGGCGTTGAGCGCAAATGAAATGTTGTCGCGACTCGCTGTCGTGGTTGTCTGGGTGTCGATAGTACTTGGGGGTAATAGAGCAGGCGCGATAATGTACTGACTCCGGTCTTGGTCGTGCAGGACTTGAGACTTCCTGATACGATCACGTGTGACAAGTAAAGTGGTAACGCGAGTCACAGCCATTCGAGGATGGGATCAAATATTTGGGACCGACAACGTGGGGGTTCTTTGCTTCTTGCTCTGAGAGAATTCGTACATTCAATATACCGGTACGTGTAACGGAAATTGCCAAACGATGAACGCAACCTTGTAGTGCGGGATCTCAACATATAACGAGCAGAGGCTCCGCAACGCCTTCCAGCAAGTCGGGGACGCGCTGACGATCTCATTGGCAGTGCTAATGCTGCCTACTGCATGCTAACGCGATGGCAATTCGTTTCTCCTCATGAACCAGCACCACGTAACGGATGCAGGACATCCGGGTAGCAAGAAGATGTTGACAGTACTCGCAACACTGGAACACCCACCGTGACGATGCTAAAAGGAAAGCTTGTCGTGGCGAAGTCCCGCCTCGAGGAAGAAACATAGCCCAAGGCTCTCAGTCCCCCGTTCCTGCATGTTGCGATACAACAAAACCTCCGAGTAGCAAGGAGGTGTTGAAGGTGCTGGAAATCCTGGAGCCCACATCTACAATGATAGAAGCGACGCAAATCGTGGCGAGGTTGGAGAACTCCCGCCGGAAGGAGACATAGCACGGGGCTCGTAATTTCTCATAATGTGTCC
>JBBPNN010001272.1:0-10779 GCA_038090935.1 Hortiboletus campestris
AGGGGGAGACATAGACTGAAAGAGGAAGGGGAGGGGGGGGGAGAAGGAGGGGGGAAAAGGGAAGAGGGTAATGAGAATGGGATCATAGTAAAAGTATACAAAAAGTATAGTAAAAGTGCATTGCAAATGCATGACAAAAGTGTAGCAAGAGTATAGTAGGCTAAAGGTCAATAAAAGAATATGAGCAACCAAGATAATGGGTTATAGCTGTGTTTTAATCATTGATAATAGTCATGTCCCAAAGACTTAATTCCCTGGTGTATCAGCCATATCGGGACCTGGAAATTCCCTCATCATGGTAGCCCCGGGTTCGAATCCTGGTATCCGAACTCCTTTCTTTGTCTTCTTTTTTTTTGGTGCTGATGTGGCTTGCGATCATTGTGAAGTCCAAGTGCTCGTTCTTTGAGGCCTACAACCACACTTGGATATATGTGTTCTCTCGCCGTCGAATTGACAATCATAGATTTAGCACAACACGACCTAGTATGGATGCAATAGAGGCAAGTGCAAGGAACTTGAGATTATACATGTTCTGGAGCACTTGGTACAGTCACCAAGCCACCTCGCCGTCGTCTCCTCCCATTGATGCTCCCAAGCCTTGGAAAGATCTGCAGATGGTACGTGTGTGAATAGACACATTGAGTCAGCAGCCTTGATCCACCATTCAAGGAGAAACGTTTCACGAGTTGACCCTCAAGGTCAAATGGGACGGCGTGCAACAGCTCTTCCAACTTGAATTCCACATCTAAAGCAGCCGTATTGATGAAGAGTTTGTGTGTCAATGTCAGCATGCCGCCCTCCAACAACCATATCATCAAAGTCCTTGGACGAATCCGGATCTCGTTCAGACCAAGCGATGCATAGTAAAGAGGGTACATAGTGTCGGTCCACTGGAAACGCCTCGATGATTTTGCGCAGGTGAGTGCAATCTTCCAAAACGCAATATTTCCTGCAACGTCCACTCGGAATACGAACAAACAAGAATGAGAACCTTCCCACCTTCCCAAGATATCCGTGACACTTGTCATGGACGTAAGTTCGAATATAACAATGCCAGGATACGAATGCGCCAGCTCAAGGAATTGGTATATGGAACACGTTCTCATTTTTCCACTTGCCCAAATCCGGCACATTGGGCTTTTGTTCCAGTCAAATGGCCGTCCCGTCGCTCTTCTGATTGAGCGACAACCACACAGACCAGTCATCAAGCAATGGTCTGCTCGTCAACTCCAAAAAGTCCTTTAGAACACGCAAAAACGACCCACGTGCCATGGTCCTCGTGATTCTGACAAAATATTGAGTCGACGTAGACGACAACTCGAACCAATGTGTCACCTTTTCGAACTGTTTCACAAACTTTTCATTGTTTGCTGGAGGTCGGTATTCCCCAGATAAATGCTCGTGCAGGCACTTCTTCAACGGCACACGGGTCTTGGATGGCGTTCTTCGATGGGTGCAACCGTCCCTCGCGGGAGAACCACCGACGCTGCGCGAAAGACGCTTGGCCAGCGCTTTTTCCTTGTAATGCACACTTCGTCGGCACGCCTCGATCCACTTGGCATGATCAACTAATCGCTGTCGTCACTTGGAGAACGCCTACTTCACCAGCCAACCCCGATGTGCAAAGTGAAGTGCTGTCGCTTTCATGATGTCGAGGCTGGGTTTCTCCGTCAATTGAGATGTGGAGGTGGTGGAGGTGGTGTCTGATCCATCCCAACTTCTAGGAAGGTCGAGTTCATGGAGGGGGGAGAGGGTACAAACGGCGTCTCTGACACAATCGCGTCAGAAATAGAATGCTCTTGATTTGGTTGCTGGGGTATGGAAACTGATGGCTCCTTTGACGAGGGGGGAAAGACACTGGGCTTGTGGCTCTCAGTGGAAGAAAGTGCACTGTCTGGCGGGGTTATGTTGAATGCAGACGGGCTGGATGTGCCAAACCCGCTGGCACTGGTAGAAGTGGCGAGATTCGGTTTGGGGGTAAAAGTTGGTGCCAAAGGGTTGAGTAATCTCAAAGGAGAAATGGCCGCGTTGGTCGTGATAGAACCCCTTTAAGCTCTGCAGAGCTGCAGGGGTACCAGTTATACGCGTGATAAGTTGAGTTATGATGCACTTATTATTCATGAGCTGTTGCTCCTCCATAGCAATGGAGAACCCTTTTGCGGTCACGTTCCATGTGAAGGGCCAGGAGATGAAACCGAGCGCATCGGCCATGACATTTGATGGCAATGGGTCCCATCTCATGTTGCATGGTGAAGTCGTTTCGTACAGCTCTGGAGTGGTCCCAGATGAAGTTGAACGTTTCCGAAAACCCACCGTGTGGTAAAAGTTCATGAAAGAGGTAGTCAAGAGTGCACCAAGGAAGTGTGATCAATCATGCACAATGGTTGGTTTCAAGGGGAAGGGGCACCTTGAGGACGTCCAGAGGTTGAAGATCTGATGGCAGCGTCTTATCCCCAGCCGCACGCTCATACGCCTTGATGGCTCGTTTGTGGTCTACTCTCTTGGTACCGGGGATCTACACAAAGAATGAGCACAAAAACCTCGGTGTTGCTTACATTCGAAAGCTGTGAATCCCCACTGTTTCCCATTCGAATAGATTGTTCTCGCGTTCACGTCTGTATCGTTCAAAGTGAGGACACATATCTGTACACGTGCCGACCATGGTAATCGCATCCTCGAGACACTTAGGTTTGAGCGGATCGTCCATCTTGCCCTCCACAATGGCTGTTTTGCGCTCGACTTCACGGGCCTTGACCAACTAGAGAATGGAGAGTGTAGCAGCAGAAAATCATGTTTGCGACGCACCTCTTGCCAAAATTTTTCACGTTCCTCCAGCGTCTCTGGCTCATTTGAATCTGCCTCGTCGACTTCGTGTTCCTCCTCCATTTCACTATACTCTCCCTCACTTCCCGTAGCTCCTCCGTCGAGAGCGCCGTTTCGACGAAAAGTAACCGAGGTGTTGCCAAACTTGCCACGACCACCACGACCTCTTGCTCGACCACCGCCTCTGTGTCCGCCTCTTTCCCAACGTTCGCTGTCGCTTCCAGGGTGAGAAGTGCTTGCGTCGCTGCGTCCGGTGACACCGTCAGCGACCCATCGCTTGTTTCCATGATGGGTGCGCCTCCCACCGTCGATAGGTGCATTCACGCGCACTCCTCTGTAGCTGCGTTGCGGTCCTGGCTCCATTGTCACCATGGACGACGTCGATGCCATGCCATGCGCAGGTTCAAGTTGATTCCACGACAAAGTCCATTGGCTGACTTACACTGTGCATAGGTACAAACAAAGCCAAATACTTCTTGGCCATGTCAGGACCACCTTGGACTGCAATATTAATTGGTGACTCATGCGCTGCCCTGCATGGCGGCAAGCAATCTGCAAAACAATCCTGCAAATATGGGGCACCCTTTGGGAGCGTTGTTGGGGCAGTCAGCCCTGGCATGATCGACGTGAGTGGAAGAGTTTCTTTGTTTGAACTCCGTGCACTTGATTCTATTTCTAGTTTTTGGATTTGTTGTCTGTGGAGTCGTCGTTTGAGACATGAACACGAACGCACGTGCAAGCAATGTATGTAATATCTGTTCTCACTCGTCACAATGGACCCCCTAAAAACAAGGCAACACACTACTTCATGAACTCTTTGTAGTCCACCGTATCCCAAATGTCAGTGTTGGGTTCAAACGGGATATGCGCCATTGCCGGATCGAGATTGAGGATGTATGGCAGACGCGAGGGTTTGACGGTGCGATGATGGGACTCCATTGGTGCACCGCACAAAGGTCGACTCACCCACACCCGCCATCCCGATCGTGATGATGACAGTGGGCTCTCTCGGTAGGGAACTGCAAGGACTCGTGGCGGCGCTCATCGTAAAAGTAATACGCAGCTCGTCATGGTGAACATGGTGGTTTGGCAGGTCTCGCAGTGGTAGTTGAGAAGAAATGTGCGAGCACGTCGCATAGCTCGACCGGATACTTCACTACCATTCTCGTGAGAATAAACGTCGTCTCATCGGACCGATGACCAAGCTTGCAGAGAAAAGTCAAGAATCATTTGCAGGACAAGATCAATACACACTATCCATAGTTCAGGTTGGATATGGCGTAACAGCTAAAATGGCTGTCTTCCAGGAACCGGAAATTCCTCGATCACACAGCCATTTCGGGAACTGGAAATTCCCTGATCACAGCAGCGCCGGGTTTGACTCCTGGTATCTGAACACCTTTTTTACCGTTCTCTTTTCTCTCTCTCTCTTGGGGGTTGTGATAACGATTACTGCTGTCCGTCGATGTCGGACCAATACACTCTCTGTGAGCCTGATGATATGGATGCATAGAATGGAGCATGTAAATGTTCTCTTTTGAAAGACTAACCGACTAACCAATGCAAGTTCTAGCCCAGTTCGGCCCGAATGAGAACGATTACTGCTGTCCATCGATGTCAGACCAACACGTACGTACTATCGATAGTTGAAGCTGGTGTAACGGCTAAAATGGGGAACTAGAAATTCCCTCACGACTATCAGCCACACCGGGAACTGGAAATTTTCTGATCACACCAGCCCCGGGTTCAATTCCCAATTTCTGAACTCTTTTTTGTTTTCTCTTTTTTGTACTGGCATGGCTTACGAAGTGAAGTCCGAGTGCTCACTCTTTGGGGCATATGACCACACTTGGATACGTCACTTATCATGTATGTATTGATGTTCTCTTGCCTCATCGAATTAAAGACAATCATAGGTTTACCGGGACGAACCGGGACCATGACTGGACGAGACAGATGACCCTCTCAACAAAATTGAATGTCGCGGTGTGGCAAACCCTGCAGTGGTGGCCAAGAAGAAACCTGTGAGCACATCGCATAGCTCGGCCGGATTCGCTACCGTTCTGACGAGAGTGAATTAAAAAGTCAAGAACCTTTGCATGACAAGATCAATGCGCAGAACCCTTAGTTCATGTTGGGTATGATGTAACGGCTAAAATCGGGAATTGGAAATTCCCTGATCACAGCAACGCCAGGTTCGACTCCTGGTATCCAAACACTTTTTCACTTTTTTTTAAAACCACTGTCCATCGACATCAGACAAATATGCATTACCCATAATTCAACGTAAGTTGGATTTGGTGTAACAGCTGGCTTTCGGGAACTGGAAATTCCTTCATCACAGCAACTATCTGTAGTTCAAGTTGTAACGGCCAAAATGGGGAACTAGAAATTCCCTGATCATACAGCCATTTCGGGGAACTGGAAATTCCTCGATTGTCTGGGTTCAACTCCCGATATCTGCACACTTTTTTATTGTTTTCTTTTTTTGTGCTGGCATGGCTAACGATGTGAAGTCCGAGTGTTCACTCTTTGGGGCCTACGACCACACTTGGATACATCATTTATGATGTATGTGTCGATGTTCTCTGGCTTCGTCAAATTAAAGACGATCATAGGTTTACCGATACAAACCGGAAGTGCGACTGGACGAGACAGAGGATCCTCTCAACAAAACAGACCGAGCGATCGAGAGAAATGCAAAAGGAAAAGAAATGGTGGGGAGGGGTATGGATTAATACTCGTGTTCAGTGCGTATCGTTGCCCATGTCAGAATCGGCGACAAAACTATACAAGATATTTGTATGAATGCAGTAGGCAGAGTCCAGTGGAAGCCTGCCATGGCCAACGGCGGGAAACACTGAAACAAGTGGACGAGCAGAACTGGAACACACACCATGCGGACGACTATGACGTACGGGTACAAAAAGAAGGCTCTGTCTCTCTACTGGGTATGCAGAGCTTGCCAAAAATTTCCACGTTCCTCCGGCGTCTCTGGCTCATTCGTATCTGCCTCGTTGACTTCTTGTTCCTCCTCCATCTCGCTATGCCCTCCCTCTCTTCCTGTGGCACCCCCGTCGAGAGTGCCGTTTCGACGAAAAGTGACTGAGGAGATGGGACCCCATTAAGGCGCTGCACAAAAGTCGACTCACCCGCACCCGCCATCGCAATCGTGATGATGACGATGGGCTCTCCTAGTTGGGAATAGCAAGAACTTGGGGCGGTGCTCATCGTAAAAGTAATATGCAGCTTGTCATGGTGAACGTGGCGGTTTGGCAAATTTCGCAGTGGTAGTCAAGAAGAAACCTGCTGCGAGCACATCGCATACCTTGATTGATACCTCACTACCACTTGGCGAGAGTAAATGTCGTCTCATCAGACCGACGACCTCGCTCACAGAGAAAAGTCAGTAATCTTTTGCAAGACAAGGTCAATACGCACTACCCATAGTTCAAGTTGGATATAGTGTAACAGCTAAGATGGCTGTCTTCTGGGAACTAGAAATTCCTCGATCACACAGCCATTTCGGGAACTGGAAATTCCCTGATCACAGCAGTGCCGGGTTCGAATCCTGGTATTTCAAACACTTTTTTCCTTAGGTATGCGTTGATTTTTTAATTTCTTGTTCCATTCCGGTCATTCCTGGTGTCCAAGTGTACTCGGTGCCAATGGAAGGGCAGTTTCTATATTCATCGTTGCAAGTGTCCTCCGAGCTCGGGAGCTAGATCTAAGTGGCATCACACGTTCTACACTCTTCGATCAAGGTTGGGCGCACGGTTGAGCCTCAAGCACTCAACCATGTGACTCGTTAGGTAGTATTTCTCCATAAGCCTCGATCACCAGAATTCGGGTTTGGGGTATCTGAAAATGATGTGTATCTTCAACAATGCCTGCTCTGATCTGGCCAAAAACTCTTCTGTCCAGCATGCCGATATGACAAATTGCTGGCAGTAGATCCAGCAACTTAGAATCACAGTCAGTTCTCGTCTTCTTATTGAACTGCCTATGTCACCATTTTCTTCGCTTGTACATACATTATTATGTATCATGTAGCACTGTGTACATTACCGCGACAGTCAAGGAACCCCATTTATACATACACCAGAATTGGTCGTCCACGATAACCGCCAGCGCAGAATACTTCAGAGACGGTGCTTCCGGGGCATGAAACGCAAAGTTGTCTAGGTAAACTCCTAACATACTGCAGAGTAAGACGAGAACAGAACATGCGTTGCAGATATAAAACACAAATAGTACAGGTACGCTGGGCAACAGGGTCAATATTGGTGTGTAGTTCTGGTTACGCACACTGATCCTTAAATCAACTCTAAACGCATCGTTCAAGCTGTGGCCTCCGCATCATGGCCCAGATGCCAAGGTCGCTCTACTTTTAGCCATACTAGTAGCCACAGGCTTAAAGCTAAGTTCGACGGATAACCTTCATATGCAACGATTTGTTTTCCCCTGGCATACGATCTGACTTCAACACAGACCCTGGCAGCTCCGAAACACAAGCCCAGAGGTCGGTTGACTGCCTGCAAGTGCGGCAATACCATTGATATGAGTCTACACCAAACACGATTGTTCCAACGGTGTACCTGTCAGAGCTCCAATCCCTTTTTCCGGTTGTGAGCAAGGGCAGTAACAGTCAGGAATGGAGAACGTACGGGCTCGAGCTCAAGAAACAACTAGTACCTCTCAAAGGTCAAATTTCAAATGTGATGCTGATCAAGAATGTACCTGGTGACCACGCTCGGGGCGAAGCGGGACACTCCACTACACTCGCGCCGAACACGCTCTAAGTTAGAGCCGATCTACCGTCGAGATCCAGAAGGCCGTGGAGCCGAAGTGTCTTCTCAAAAGTGAAGCTGCTCCAGAATCATACCTCCAACTCGGTTTTAGCGCAGGAATGACCCTAATCTCCCCTTTTGCTAGCTGTCCTCCAATCCCAATCACAGCTCTCAAATGGCTGGAAGATGAAGCTGATCCTCTCGGAAGGTGTGTGGAGTGACACAGTGAGTGGGAGATATATGTTTAAACTCCGCTTGACTTCAGGTGCCAGTCCAAGTCAGCCAGGCCTGAGCGCACTTGGAAGTTGGAACGCCATATGTAAAAGGCTTTGCATTCATGCATCATTCGCTCAGCAACAGATCTCTTGCTTTCTCTTGCTCCATCTTCATTCCCTTCTGAAGATGAAGCCGATCCCTGTTGTCTCTGTTCTCACTGCTGTGGCATCTGCCCTCGGCCAGGCGGTCGTGATTGGTGCCCCCACTAGTGGAACTGTCCTGTCCCCAGACCAGAACTTCGCCGTTCAACTCCTTGTGTTTGTGAGTACTCAACACGAGGTCCACCGTGCATCTATTTACTGAAATTACTGGTTTCAGCCATCCTTCATAGGTTGCAGTGATGTTGGCATCGCCCTCACGATGGCAAGCTGCAACAATAGAGTCTGCCCTCAGCCGACCAACCAGCTTGGCAGTGTTCTTTACGCTGGTTCCTTTACGCCGACTCAATACTCAGATGGGTATTACCAGAACTTCTCGATGCAAGTTCCGCAGCCTATGAACACTGGACCTGCCACCTTTACCTTGACGCATTTCTGCTTGTATGGGGTATGTTATTTCTTGTCGGGTTCCGTTTAGCGCGCTGAATCACAAGGACCACGCAGACTGGACCAACTCCGCACCTCGAGTTCAGTGACATGTCTCTGACGATCGAGTAGTTGTAGCATAGTTACTCCGGATCATGGGTTCAGATGCTGAAAGTGAAAGTGCATTTTGCAAGACCGAAGTTCTGTGTACAGCTCTTCCGGCATGTGTACGATAGCTGAAATGAATGACAGATCAAAGTACTCAGGTTCCAGTCTAGTTCGGCCCAAATGGTAATGATTGCCGCTGTCCATCGACGTCAGACCAATACGCACTATTATGGAAGCCAGGACAACCATGCTCCCTTCAGACAAAAAAATTCAGGGTCAACAACTTTCGGCATGTCCAGCATACAAATTAAGCAATTGTATTGCTCAGTGTCAGTGACACCCCCTGAACACCACATCGGCCAAACGTCCTAAGTACATACAATGGTAGACAGAGTGCTAGTAGTTGTATTCCAATACTGTCTACATTCAGATGGCATCCTTGTTATCAGAGAATCCATCACCAGGGGATGGTGGGTCTGACTCCAAGTTGGGGCCATTAAGTGCACCCTCAACCTCCAACTCATCCAACACATTGGATTGCTCCCTTTCTGATTAAACATTAATGTTACATTGCTTTGAATAATGTGAGTGCACTCATGAAAACCCAATCCATTTGCTACACTGCCCATATATCCCTCATTGTTCTCCTGGAGCTCTTGCAGCCCAGGCAGCAACCCTATCTCATTGACTTCAAGTTCTTCAAGTGGCTTGTTCATGTTTGAAAGAACGGTCTGTACATGGTCATGTACTGTAGTTACAATGTGCAAAGCAGGGTGCTGTATACCGTCCAAACAGAGTCCCAAGTGACCGGTGGGCTGCTGTTACAGAAATCCCAGGCTGGATGACAGAGGCCGAGGAACACAAGTTCGCTTCGTGGATTACTGTGTGGGAACCTGAGGACTCCGATTCCGATTTCCTCCATTTCTTTGACCTTCCTTCTGATTCTTTTGATCCTTAGACGGAGTTCCGTTCTTCTTCTGATCTTCTCTTCCATCCGGAACTCCTGATCCTTTCCACAGTCCGCAGTATGTGTTACGCTAAGCGTAGAACCTAGCTTTATCCGGAGGAGTCACGTGACGAACAACGGAGAAAGTCGGATGGTGTCTGCCCAAGGTCCTATGTTACCCTTGTGGCACGAGGTGGATTCGAAGAGTCTACTGCGCTTGGTAGGCGAAGAGACTATGAAACGAGAAGGGTCTCGACAAGTAGACTCGCAAGTCTACAGGCGGATTGGGCTAGATACTACACTTGTATTGCGTAGAACTAACTAGGGAATAGTACTAGTACAGCGGGCGCTTATATACGTGAGAGCGGACTCTGAATAAGGAGTCCTAACGGGGAAACGGAACAGCGGAACGCCGTTCTAGAAGGGGATACGTCCGTAAAGGAAACTGGGTCAAGGGGAGGAACGGAAGGGAACGGAACGGAATGAAAGAAGACATACTGCGGAAAGGATCAGGAGTCCCGGATAGAAAAGAAGATCAGAAGGTGAACGGGACGCCGTCTACGGGTCAAAAGAATCAGAAGGCAAATCGAAGAATCGGAGGAAATCGGTATCAGAGAAGTCGGAAGGAGAAGAAGAAATCCACGAGGCGAACTCGTGTTCCTCGGCCTCGGACATCCAGGGGATTTCTGTAACATCCATTGACACAGCCCACTTTGAGTAGGCAAATTAATAGCTAAATATGAGAAATAAGATATTTAAGCAAGAAATGATCATGACGGGTTGAACTGCATGGTACTCACTCCAAGCCAAAACTCACAATAGCCTCAAGGGACGATGGGTGGGATATGACAGAAGTAGAACTTACGCATTGCAAACAGGCTTAATTAGCCTGCTCAGTCCATTCCATACAGATTACTCCAACATTTCCACAGTGAATATAATATACATCAATATATGAATCAGCTATTAGAGTGCTATTTCGACTTCAATCAAGCACTGCCCCTAGACTAGCAGAATGATCATGTGACCTGCACAGCATGAGTCATTGCCAAGCCAAAGGCTATTTTTAGCTCATTGCAAGTCATTTTCTGACAGGTTGAGTCAAAGTGAGTCAGTATGAGTCAGTATGAGTCATATTTTGGCACAGCCACCTCGGAACCGAAGGTAGCACAGCCACATGTAAACTACTATATAAGGAGCGCGATTCAGCCCCATTTGGCAGGTTCCCTCTTTTAGGAAAAAGGTTCCTACTTGAGTAAATCTCAACCAACGAGTGCTCACAAGTGCACCCCTCTACAAACAAACAGAGAGG
>JBBPNN010001273.1:0-10755 GCA_038090935.1 Hortiboletus campestris
ATCCATGAAAGTCCCCTTTGAAGGGCAGCCCTTCCATGCATATGTCGCCTAAGGCTGCGCGAGCCTTCCCAGTTCGGTCTGAGGGGAAGAAGACCTGCGCGAAGTCATCCCAAAACTTCTCCATGGTCTTCTCAGTTGCTGATACGTCGGGGTTCAGCATCTTCTTCAACCAACCCTCAGAAAAGATAGCACTACGTCGCTTACTCATCTTGTTGCAAAGAGTGAGTATCTTCATCTTGTCGGTGCTGAATCATGGAGACATCTGAAAGTATGCCTCCATGGCAAGTGCCCATCATTGAGCGTCCTTGTCCCAGCCAGAGAAGTCGTCTGGCAGACCAGCCTTAAGCTCAGTCCCATTGGCATGATGTTCGTCGGCCATGTTGTCGTCGTCAGAATGGTAATCAGAGTCGGATGGTGGTTCAGAAGGGGGAGAAGGCAGAGGTGCAGGATCACGGATGGGAGAATTCGATGGAAGGTATTGGATAGAAGGTGGGCAGGAAGGAGGAAGAGCCGGAGCACGGGCTAGTGGAGTGTTGAAGGGGGATGGCGAAGCTGAGGGGCCAGGTATATGCCTGTCTGAACTCATATAAGAAGGACGCGGAGTCGGTTCTCTATGAACAGGTGAGAGTTCGGGTGGAGCAGGAGCAGATCTGGTTCTAGCGGAACGTTCATCATCTTCTTCATCTCCTTGTTGTCCTCAGAGGAGATGTTCAAGGTTGATCCTGCATGTGGTGGTGGGGATGGTCTCGTCCTACTATCAATTGATAGGGACAGAAAAGCAGTTAGTTCTTTTGTTACACTAAGTGTAGAACCTAGCTTTATCGGTGAGAGTCTTGTGACAAATGACGGGTAAAGTCGGAAGGTTTAAGCTTGTGGACCGTGTTACCCACGAAGCTAGTCGAAGAGTCTACAACGCTTGGTAGGCGTAGAGACTATGAGAAGGGTCTCGACAAGTGACTCGCAAGTTACCAGCGGATTGGGCTAGATACTACACTTGTATTGCATAGAACTAACTGGGGAAAAGTACAAGTACACTGGGTGTTTATATATGTACCTATGAGCGGACCCTGAATAAGGAGTCCTAAAGGGGAAACAGAACAGCAGAGTGCCATTCTAGAAGGGGATATGTCCGTAAAGGAAACTGGGTCAAGGGGAGGAACGGAAAGGAACGGAACGGAACAAGAAGGAAGACATACTGCGGACTGCACAAAGGATCAGGAGTTCCGGCTGGAAGAGAAGAGCAGAAGAAGAATGGAACTCCGTCTAAGGATCAAAGGAATCAGAAGGAAGATCAAAGAAACGGAGGAAATCGGAATCGGAGTCCTCGGGTTCCCATGCAGTAATCCACAAAGCGAACTCGCGTTCCTCGGCCTCGGACATCCAGGGAATTTCTGTAACAGTAAGAGATAAAGGCCATTGGCTAAGAGCCATAATGGCATGATATATATGACACCATCTGAATAAGAATAGAAATGGTGTCATAGTTATGTCATAAGGGTCTAGAACTTGTGACATCATGGGTCTAGAATGTATTAGTAATCATGAAGAGTGATCCAGACAAGATAAGATAATTAATATTAAATCATAGATTCTCAATACCACCAACTTCTCTCGCTTCTTCCATCTCGTCCCTGAGGAGGTCATGCAGTGCATCTTCACCATGACTGTCAGATTATGCAATGATGAGCAATGAAGGCACTTCTTCCAGGGGTTGCTCCACTCAACACCAGGGTCTGGAGTTCACACTTCCGAATCTACTCTGAACCTTGACTCCAGAGTTGTTACTGCAAACACCTCACCACAAAGCCTCCCCTCTCTGTTGCAAAGCCCTGTTCCCATACCACCTCCATTTCTGGGATGCAGATCTAGATCCTCTTCCGAACTCAACTTCACTTGACTGGTCAACTCCATCCAATCTGTCTTCCAGTCTTGTTCCACCACCACTAACCTCAGTCCCACTTCTGTTCAAGAAGTGTCACTCCCTAGACATTGCAATTGAACAGCTATGTGCTGCTTTGTCTGTCAAAGCCCCAGTCACCTTCGCCCCTCCTGCCCACCTATCAGTGTTCCTACTGTCAGGCCCACACCCCTGGACATATTCAATCCACTTGTTCAGTCTACCTTTCTCACATCAACAGCAGAGACCCCGATGAGACCAACGATGATGGAGACATTGGTTTCTGAGATGTATAGAAATCCCCTTGATTACTGTGGCCAAGGAACTTGAGTTCAACTCATGGATAACTGCATGGGAACCCAAGGACTCCACTTCTGATTTTGCTTCTTTCTTTGATCTTTCTCCTAATTCCTTTGATCCTAATTCCGATGGAGTTCCATTCTTTCCATGCTTCTTTACTGCCAGAACTCCTCTTTCCTATTTCGTATGTCTTCCTTCATTCTGTCTTGTTCCTGTTACACTAAGTGTAGAACCTAGCTTTATTGGCAAAAGTCACATGATGAACAACAAGTAAAGTAGCAAGTCTTGAGCTTGAGGGCCTCATTATCCTTAAAGCCAATTGAAGAGTCTTCAACACTTGATAGGCATAGAGACTATGAGAAAGGTCTCAACAAGAAGATTGCAATCTTCCAGCGGATTGGGCTAGATACTACACTTGTATTGCGTAGAACTAACTGGAGAAACTACAAGTACACTTGGCATTTATATACTGTGAGTGAACCCTGAATAAAGAGTCCTAATGGGGAAATGGAACAGCGGAGTGCCGTTCTAGAAGGGGATATGTCCATAAGGAGAATTGGAACAGAACGAGTGAACTGTGGAATGCAGAAAGGGACAGAACAGAGCAAAGGAAGACATACAAAAGGAGAAATGGAGTTCTGGTAGGAAAAGGAGATCAGAAGAAGAATGGAACTCCATTGGACAAGGATCCCTAAGGATCAAAAGAATCAGAAGAAAGATCAAAGAAATGGGCAAAATTGGAGTGGAGTCCTCAAGTTTCCATGCAGTTACCCACAAGTTGAACTTGTGCTCCTTGGCCTCAGTCATCCAGGGGATTTCTGTAACAATACCCCTGTTGTATGTCTGAAACACTGTCTCAGAAACCAATTCCTCCATCATTACTGTCGGTCTCATCGGGGTCTCTGCCATTTGTTGAGAGTTCTGGTATTTCATATTTTAATATTCAATTTCTGATACCAGATTCTAGAGTGGTCTATGACCTCATCTTTATGCTATCCATATTACTCACCATTATTAGATAAGCTTCCCTTATCTTTGGTCTAGACTATGACATCATTGTGTCATAAGACATGATACACGTTTCACTATATGTTTCACATTCTCTCACATGTTTCATCCCTTTATCTCTTACACATTACATCTCTAAAACATGTATCATGTACTTCAGTGTTTCATCACTGAACACTATAAAAGACATGGCCTTAAGCCTGTCTCAATAACAATATCACTTACTTTTGTCCTTTGCTCCATCCTCTCACTCAGATCCTCTGTGGATAACTATCCACTATTCTCATTCTCTGAAGACGTCTCTTAATGTACCTTTGTACTTGAGACATTCTTTGTTACCAACCATCAACCTATCAGTGTGTATCTCCCACTGATATCATTATCCTTCTTGCCCCTGCGTAATCGGGTTATCCTGATAGGTTATGAGCCTTGCTTAAAGAGCAGTTCATCATTTTGCTAGCACTGATGCATGCTATCTTTTTGCAATATGGTTCATGGTTGGTTGAAGGATTCATGATGACCCTATCTATGGTTGCTGTTGCATTTAATTACACACTTACTCAACCTATCATTGAGGAGGACGGACTCTTAGAGTTTGCTGTGCAATCTGGGAGATTGATAGTCAAATGCTTATGTGATGGCTTTTGTTTTAATCTTAATACTGAGACTCCAGACACTTACATGACTCTTGTGGTCATTCTTCGTTTAGGACAACATGAGTTAGCATCTGCCCCAGAATCACAAGACCCCCCTTCATATCCTGCAACTGAGTCTTCTCGGTTGGTCTCACCTGGTGTTCCTTTCCAATTGCCTTGCCACTTTGTTCTTGTGCCTTAGAATGAGGACAAACCTGTAATCACGACAACCAAGGAGTTGTTGTAGTTTGATGCTACAGTCTAGAGCTAACTCACTCTGAATTGTATTCACAATCTTTTGTAGTGCATAGGATAAGTTGATGACAGGCTGCTACTGCTTTCGATTCTTCACCACCTACTGCACCTTTGATCTCACCCCCATCCCTGCATCACTCTACACCTCCTACTACACCTCCTAATTCTCCATCACCATCATCATCAACACAAGATGCCTACTTTGACTCTAGAGATTCATTAGAACCCTCTCCCCCATCAACGGGAGAACTTTGTGACTACTCCTACCTCGATGAACTCACACAGTATGGACTTGGTACTGCTTCCAGCCAATTATGCTTGAGGAGGGGTTACCTCCTCCACAAGTTGTGGAACTTCAGTTCACATAATTCCAGGATCATCAGAGACTGGATCCAGAAGACTGGAAAACGTGGCAGACACGACGTTCTGTGGAAGACCCATGGAAGAATTACCATGGAGACAACAATGATGAAGAACTGCACAACACCCTTCTGGAAGCAGTATTTCAGAGTTGGAAGTACCAAGCTCTGACTGAGCTTCAGGTAAAGCGAGCTGACCGCCTGGTCTATCCTATTTAGCTTAGACCTTGCAAGACTTGGATCAGGTCTGGGACCTTAATCAATAGTTTCATGTATGCTACTGAAACTATCGGCTCCACTTATGAGGGTGCTGGTTGGACTTTCCCCACCAAGACGTATTACCACTCTCTCGCCACTCATGTACACTTCCAAGGCTATGAAATAATTCTTCGTTCTCACTTTCCTCCCACCACAACTCCATCTCACATCCTCAAGGATTCTCTAGAACCAAACTGGTGTATCCCCAGAGACTACTACAACTTCAGATACTTCACCAAGTTTAACACACCAAGGCTATCTCATTGGAACAAAGCCTTTGACACTTACTTTTGAAATCTTTTCCATTGTGATCCTAAGTATTGAGCTCAACGCTGTTTACAGTGTTTAATCAAGTCAGCCAAGACCTCTGATGAGCTTGATTCCATATATGAAGGTCTTAAAACACAACTGTTATGCTAAGTGTAGAACCTAGCTTTATCGGCAAGAGTCATGTGATGAACAATGGGTAAAGCTGGAAGTCTTGAGCTTGTGGGCCACGTTAACCACAAAGCCTATTGAAGAGTCTATGACACTTGGTAGACATAGAGACTATGAGAAGGGGGTCTTGACAAGTAGTTCACAAACTACCAGCAGATTGGGCTAGATACTACACTTGTATTGTGTAGAACTAACTGGGGAAAAGTACAAGTACACTGGGTGTTTATATACAATGAGTGGACCCTGAATAAGGTGTCCTAAAGAGGAAATGGAACAGCGGAATGCCGTTCTAGAAGGGGAAATGTCCATAAGGGGAATAGGGTCAAGGGCAACTGTGGAAGGAAACAGAAGCAAAACAAAAAAAAGACATACTGCAGACCGCAGAAAGGATCAAAGAAGAGAAGCAAAGGGATCAGGAGTTCTGGTTGGAAAGAAAGATCAGAAGAAGAATGGAACTCCATCTAGGGATCAAAAGAATCAGAAGAAAGATCAAAGAAATGGAGGAAATCAGAAGAAGAGTCCTCGGGTTCCCATGGAGTAATCCACAAGTTGAACTTGTGTTCCTTGGCCTCAGACATCCAGGGGATTTCTGTAACAATGACCTTTGTGAAGACAATGTTGAAGAGCTGCTATGGAAGGAGAAAGACGTTGATGGATCCTCCAGCATAGTTGATCTATTAGCTGAGATGTCCATTCCTTCCAATTGGCCTTTATCTGGACTAGAAAGCTTTAATTATTATTCTTCTTTCGAATCACTGTACTCAAAATTTCTTAAACTTAACAGTCATTCTCACACAATATATCTCCCTTACTGTTCTTTGAACATTTATCAAATTTGTGTACAGAGAGGTACCCTTACCAAATATATTGGTAATCTGCATTATTTTGCGGAGTTGTGTTTCAATTTTTTCGAATCACATGCCTCTTTACCAATGCCTAATCAGTATCGAGAAACACCTACACAAAGTTTGATACCTAGTAAGGAGAAAAGGAGATTGTACTGGATTTTGAGAAAAGAATATGGGAAGAAGTATAGATGCTTTCACCAGATACCAGGATCAGGATCTCTAAATGGCACTCCCTGTCTCTGAAGTCAAGTTTGACACAAATCTCATCAGTCGTATGCCTATCCTCGTTGGTCAAGAAAACTATGACGTTTGGCGACTTAGGATCCAAACTACCCTTTTCACATATTCCATTTGGAAATTTATTGATGGCACTCTCCTTTATGCTGCTCAGGCTACTGTGCCTGACCAGGCAAAATGGAAGCTGCTAGACAAGCACATACTTGGTCTTATGGTCAGTATGATCAATGATTCTCTTCTTACGCATGTGAACTATGAGTGGGCTAATCATGATACATTCCCCTCTATCTTAAAGGCCCTTTGGGATCGCCTCAAAGGACTTTTCGGGACCATCAGACTCCCTGGACAGTTCAATCTGTTTTACCAGGCTCTCCAACTTCACATTGATCCTTCCAATGCCAACTCATTGATAAACGCTTATCATACCCAGTTCCAAAAACTTACTGAAGCTGGATTTAATCTTCCCAAAAAACTATGTGCTATAATTCTTCTTTCTGCACTCCCCAACAACTACTTTGCCCTTGCTTCTACTATCATGCAGACTGTTGAAGCTGCCAACCCCAACATGAGCACCATCTCATCGCGGATACTCATGGAGATGGACCTTTGTGCTATGCACAAACCTCTCCATGCCTGGATATCTCGGGCAGATTCCAGAGGCCCATTCCAATCTTCTGTCAACTGGACCAACATGATTAAATGTGGCCCTCCACCTCAAAATCAGTGGAGAAGCCAGATCTCCTCATATCAGCCAAGGATGTTTACTCCTAATTATCAATATTCTGGCAGTTATTCTAACCAGCCTCAATTGGGTTCTGCAAACCCAAATCAGAAGAAAGATAAAGGTCCTGCCAAGTCTAGACAACCTGGTAAGGGATAGAAGAAGGATTGGTTTAAGAAGCGACAGGATAATAAGGGCAAAGGTAAAGCAAACAAGGTAATGTTTGCTAATGAAGTAGTCATGGAACCAGAATATGTTGAAGAAGATTTTCTTCCTCCTAGCTTTATGTAGGAAGACCATGAGATGGATGACTCCTCGTCTACCATCATACACACAGGTTGAAGAGATGAAGAAGACAACAGAATGAATGTAGCTGGGCTGTCTTCAATGCCCTTTCCATATGGCTCCTTCAAGGAATGTCCTTTCTGAAGGAGCTATTGCTACATCAGGAACACCAACAACAATGAAGAAGAAGGAGAAGAGGAAAAAGGTTTCTTTTTCTCTTGGAGGACTCACCAGCTCGTCTTCTCATTTTGACAATATTGATTTGTTGAATGAGACTCATATCCAGGCACTTCTCCCATCTATGCCTTTGGCAGTAGCTGTGGCAACCCCACGAGACTTAGGAGAGCACTTACAAAACTACAATGTCAATGTCATGTATGGATATGATAATGAATATGATGGGCTTGACTATTATCACAGTGCTTTTGCACTAGGAGAAGATTCTGACAAAAACTTTGTTCGACACCACTGGATGATTGACAGTGGTTGCACCGATCATCTTTCTCCTTTTAAAGATGACTTTGCACATCTAGGATTGCAAAACCATTATGCCATTGTTGCTAACGGAAACAAGGTTCCTATGTATGGTCCAGGTAAGATAATTATTCAGTCGAAAGATAACCAAGCAGATCCTATTGTTCTCTCGGAAGTATGGTATGTATGTGCCACATGCAGGACACAGACTTTTGTCTGTTCCTACACTTACTAGCCAAGGCTATAGGTGTACGATCAACGATCATGAATCCAACATTTGGGACACAAATGAGTGTTTGGTGATATGGGCCCTTGCTCTATTTTGAACAATAACCTCCATTGGTTTCAGTCATCTTGAATTACTCCAACAGATGGTTCTATTAACTCACTTGTTAAGGAAGACTCTTATGATCTTTGGCACCAATGTCTTGGACATCTGTCCAAGAATGTTCTTCGTGTTGCTCCTTCTCATGTTACTGGTCTATCCACTATTGCTCCACCAGACAACTCTTCTCCCTGTAAAGGCTGTGGCTTGGGGAAAATGCATGACCATCCTTATCCACCTTCAGGCAAATGTGCCACTCATCCTCTTGGACTTGTTCACTCTGATCTTGTCAGGCCTATGCCCACGGAATCTCGAGTTCGCACATGTTATATTCTTACTTTCATTGATGATTTTTCTGGTTTTGCAGTTGTTGCATTTTTACGCATTAAGGATGCTGTTTTGCAGCATTTCCAATCAATGGTTTCTTGGGCTGAAACCTGCACTGGTCACTTGCTCACCTCTGTATGTTCAGACTGAGGGGGGGAATTTATGGCTGGGATGCTTCAGTTGTTCTTTTAGTCCAGAGGCATCACTCATCAGACCTCTGTTCCTCACACCCCTCAGCAGAATGGTTGTGCAGAGAGGTTCAATCGAACTCTGCTTGAAAAAGCTGAAGCCATTCGCCAACATGCATGTTTGCCACATTCATTCTGGCAAGATGCTGTTGAGACTGCACTCCATATCTATAATCGACAACCAATGTGTTGTCATGGTTGGAGAACTCCCATTGAATTATTCAATGGAGACAAACCTGATGTTTCCTACTTCAGGATATTTGGAACACATGTGTATGTTTTTATACCTCCGGAACAGCAACAAGACAAGTTGTCTCCCAAGTCTGAGGAGATGATTTTTATTGGGTATGAATCTAACACTAAAGGCTATTACTTTTGGTCTAAGGAGAGAAGACATGTGTTCATTTTGATGAACACCATTTTGAATGAGAAAGTCTTTCCTTATTGTCTCAGAGACAAAGAAGACACACCTACTCCTATTCCAGTTGAAGAAGACCCCATAGATGACCTTACCAAGGACGACACTTGACTAAGGGATCCGGAACCCTCTCGAGATATATGTACTCGTACCTATACCATCAATTCCATTATGATAGGTCATTAACCCAATCAACCATGTCTGTTTGATGATGAGCATTCATCAGTATCACAACCACCATCCACAACTTCCTGGGAACCACCAGAGCTTTTATCACCGCTCTTTAATGACTTCCCGGAATCTTCTACTGATCCACCATCCTATCATACTTCACCACTTCGACCTGCTGTTAAACGGAATCAATCTGAGACAGGTCATCGGAGTTCTATTACAGATCGCCATCAGCATAAACATTATATGGTTACAGATTTGCCTCCTGAAGAGGAGAGACAAGGATCTTTGGATCTCTTACCCCGAACCTGGCTACCTCCCCATCAACATGTTGATGAGACCTTATCTGAGTTTAGATCATGACCTCATCAGCATCACCCTACTAGGAATGAATGGTCTACTTTTCGACCTGTTGCTGAACAGAGACAATCCTCTCGCATTCCCATGCCCAGGATTCTTCCTGATAACACACATGGAGATAGACCAGCTATTCAGATCAAGAGTGATATGTCACGAGGCCTTGATACCATCCAGGAGGAGCCAACCAATGCGATGGATGTCACTCCGACTAACGAAGAGGAAGACCTTGGACAAATGTATAGTTTCAAGTGGATGAGACAGCTCTTTAACATGGCTGTCAAATCAGGTTCTATTCCTAAACAATATCGACATGTTTTTAAACTCTCTAAACAGGAACGGAACTTGTGAATGATTGCAATGCAGGAGGAGATTAAATCCCTCTCTGATCACAAGGTTTGGACATTGGTAGACCTACCTAAGGGTTGTAAACCTGTCAAAGGGAGATAGGTATTTGCTGTAAAATCTGACAGTCGCAAGAAAGCTAGATTCATTGCAAAAGGATTTATGCAAGCCTTTGGAATAGACTATGAAGAAACCTTCTCTCCAGTTGCAAGGTTTGAAACCTTCCGACTTCTTATTGCACTAGCTGTGCTTCACGCTTGAGAACTCGAAGCCCTAGATGTAAAGACTGCCTTTCTCTTTGGCGAGCTGGAAGAAGAAATTTACTTGGATCAACCTGAAGGTTTTGTAGTAAAGGGTCAGGAGAACAAGGTTTGTCACTTGAGAAAAGTGATATATGGTTTAAAGCAAGCTGCTCTGCAATGGAACAAGCAGCTTCACCATTCTCTTCTGGAGATGGGATTCCTCAGATGCAAGTCTAACCCAGGAACATATTTCAAGATCATTGGTGATGATTTGATTGTCTTACTCATTTATGTTGACAATGCTTTATTCATGGGTAGTAACAAGACACAAGTCCTTGCCCATAAATCTCAGTTTATGAAATGCTGAGAATCAAGGGATCTTGGTCAAGCAACCAAGTACTTAGGTATGAGGATTACTATGGATCACAAGAAGTGAGCGATTACTCTAGACCAAACCCACTATGCGGAGAAAGTCATTCAATGATTTGGTCAAGAGAATTGCAAGCCAGTCTCTGTATCTCTTCCTACCAGATATAATCCAAGACCCAACTCTAACCAAGATCAGTTGAATCCTACTCTTCGCAGTCGCTATCAGTCGGTCATTGGATCACTGTTATACATTATGCTTGGTACTCAACCAGACATAGCCTTCACGGTTATCAAAATG
>JBBPNN010001274.1:0-10718 GCA_038090935.1 Hortiboletus campestris
ACAGCTGCATGGAGTGCCAATGCAGTGTCAAAAAGTCGACACTTCTCATAGCGGTCGAGACACCGGCAGATCTGAGAATCGTAGTTGTGATTATTGGTGGTCGAGGCAGGGTCCTTGACGACTTCGATGTGAGCGTGCTCCGTTGTGTCTGCTGACCACTGTAGCAAAGAGCCAACCCGCTCGATACTGGGAGCAACACTTTGCATCAGCTCAATCTTCGGAATATGCCAATGCTTGAGGATAGAACTTGTCTTGGCGCCTCGACGAAACCCGTTGTCGATGATGGCATGCTTATGGTCGTGAAATTCTTGCAACGCAGCTTTGATCTTGTCGCGGGTAATAGAGGTAATAGCAGTAGCCTGAGAGAGATATCGAAATTCCATGAGGGCGCGAACCGCAATGATAACATCGGGGTCTGTTGCACCGGCGATGACAACAACAATGAATTGTTGGATATCCCTTTGGGCCCTTCCGCTGACTTGCTTTAGTTTTGTGATTCCACTAGGAAAGTGGCAGAGACCAGTGATATGGGGGATAACGGAGAATTGGAAGGCCAGCTCAGCAGTGCCAAGGGCCTGCATACACCAGCGAACATTGTGATCCCAGAATTTGCGATGCCATTCATGTAGGCTTTTGGGCATAATGAATTCAGAGGGTTGGGCAAGTGGCCAGTCCCGATAAAATGGGTGTGATACACCACTGAGCTGAAATCGCTTGCAAGCTGCAAAATACTTGACAACATCGCCAACATCGCACTCGATAGATGCCAACTGGCTGAGTGTGGTGGCAGCGGTGTGAGGCTGGTGGCAGTCCGGATTGCCGAAGTCCTTATACATGGCAGTCATGACAGGAGAGGTATTGAACCGCACACATGCCAGCATGCATGCCTCTAGGGTATCGACAATATATGAGACCAAAGGAGTGAAGCAGTACCGTAAGTTTCCAACGGAATCAGCCATCATTTGACCTATGCGTGCTGCCTGTTTGAGAGGTTCGAGAATGATGTCGAGGCTGTTACAATCGGTATATTCTCAAACCCCTATCTTTACCCCTATGCTTGTGGACTTATCATTTTCTGCGTAACCCACAGACATTTCTCGCCCTTTACCCTTTTCTCGTGCTATTACTCATCCTTGCTTCCGTTTCACACATGAGACTTCTTGTCTTCTCCGCTTTCACTCTTCTTATGTTTCACCTTTTCACAGAAGCGTTTGATCACGCTTCTCTTCCATTCTTTCATACACATGTTCTCCTCATGTCTATGCTTCTCTTCCATTCTGCCACACCATGTGTTGGCCTTATGTTTTTCATTTTCGTTCTCTACCCTATGCCCTATTCCCCATTAGCTACCGGATCGTTAGATATGCTCCAAACATGTACATACCTCCAGTAGGTACTTAAGGCTCGATGCCACCACCAGAGAACTCCAGTCTAGTTCTCTTGGTGCTTTCCTCTAAAGTACTCTAAGAAGGACTCTTTTGACCTGACAAGTCTCCTCTACTCCTCTCTGAGTCCAAGTCTCTTGTTGGCAACCTAAGCTATGCTTTAGGGTTGTTTCAGAGGCATTGGTGAAAAAGTTGAGTGTCGAGGACACTGCACATTCTAGAGATGTGATGGGTAAATTTTGCGATTGGCATCAACACCAGGAGGAGGAATGCATGCGAGGATCCCTTGTTCCTCACATACATTTTGATGTTTGCAAGACTGATCAACAATGGATGTGCGACCCTACTGCCACACATATTTGTAATATTTGTTTTGTCGGATGAAAGAATAATGCCACAAAGTGTAGCGCCAGCAGGTATCTTTGTCTGTGAAGATTCATGAATCAATGATCGCCTAGAGTGTGAAAAATCTTACCTGCATGTCCCAAGCGCCATCGCTACTCATCCATTCTGTGAACACCCTCACGAGGTGCTCAGCCATTGTGAATAGATGGAACAGTGAGAAGTCCATCTTGCCTGCGAAATAAGGATGGCTAAAAAGTGACTCAACGCAGTCGAGCACATCACGGAAATAAAGGTGAACAGGTCACTTTGTTTCATGTGTGGTGGGAACTATCTGGAACTGCCATCGTGGATCTGATGGAAGGAGTTCTGCCTGTGAACATAGTTCCTTCGCTGTGCGAAAGGAAAGTAGCATCTTCTTTGCCTGAATGGATGGTTAAATACATGACGTTAAACAACTATGTAGAACGTACTGCCTGCAAGGAGAGAAAGTTATCGATAGCATTCATGCTAAGCTGTGATGTTAACAAGAAGTTGGCCATCTTCCAATCGTCAAGACTTGCGAAGGGGTAGTAAAGATTACACTTGTGGTAGACAGCGTATGGATCCAAGTCGAACCAAGAAAGGAATGTTTCTCCTTGCTCAAAAGTCACAGAAGCGCCAGGGAAGGTGTTGATAACTCTTCCGAGAGGGTCCGCTGCTGCAGGGATGTCCCAGTCTAGTTCTGGGCCAAAGTCCGACTGAAACTTGGACTCAGATAGTGAGGGCGATGGAACGTTATTGCCATCTTCTCCTTCATGCTCAACCTGTTCTTCTGCAGCCTGAAGGGCAGCTGAGACCAGCTCTGTGTTCCAGTCATGAGCATTGCAGGTTGATCGAGGTTGTTCTCAGTGAAATGTGACCACCCTGTTGGTGGGAAAATATTTGAGACACTTAGGACAAATTGGCATTGACTTGGAATGGAGAGTCAGGGAGAAGGAGGCTTACAGACTGCACACTGTAAGTACAATGCAGTCTACATATGTCAGCTACACTTATCGCGCTGTACAAACAAGTCATGACAATAAGCTTGTATGTGTCTGTATGTCACATCACAGACGCTATAAGTAAAAAAAACCACTCGTTTGTGAGTTCATTGCATCCCCATTCACGATCTGTCCACCTTGATGGCAAGTTCTGACCAGCCTGAAGTCCCAGCTGATGATTCAGCGACATCTGCTCAGTGGACTGGCAATGACACTCTCCCAGACTCTGACCCCAAGCTTTCCCAGTCACCACCCTGCTCTACTGCTCCGCTCAGCCTGAGTGCTCATTCCACCTTGAGCACAGTCCCTGGCACACCTGGTGCTGACCATTTGCCTATCACCAGCCCCGTGTGCCATTGAGGGGAACACCCTCAGCTGTTGGTGCCATTTGTGCACGGAAGTCTATTCCCGCCCTCTCTTACGCTGGGATGCCTCTCCGGAATGCTCTGCTTGAACCAACATCCAGCGAATTTCGCAACTCCACTACTTGTATGGATGCGAGCATCTTAGGAAAAAGACTCAAGGTACACATGTAATGTATTTAGTCAGTGGACAACTCCCAAATATCTCAACAGACTGATACGGATGCCTCTGATGCCTCTGATCCAGAGCACAAAGAATTCGAACACCAAGAGGCGCTTCTCCTCCTCGAGGTCGCAAGGGCTGAGTCAGCTGTCTTTCGATCTGAGAGGAATCTAGCACAGATGCAGCTAGACGAGTCCACCACCCGTGGCACACTCTACAAATATCGTGTTGCAGAAATGCAAAGGAGGTTCAATATGGCCGAGTCTCACATCGGGTCCATTTGTAATTCCATTTGAACGAATGGAGGCATCCTTTGCGAAGGTTCCCTGCACAAGCGTCACCGTCGTCAGGCTTCAATCTCAAGTATTAATATTGATCAGGATTCTGGTACATGCTTCATTAAAAACCATGGTGTCCTCAATCTTACAGTCTTGCCACACGCAGACCGTGCATTGCCCGAGGTGTAGTAGTAAATCACTGTTATATTGTTGTCTGAGTCATTCCAAGTTCATGCCATGTTCTGTTTCTCAACTGTAATGCCATTGATATTGTTGTTTCCGGATTCCCTTATGTGTCCAAGAAAAAGAGAAAGTCGTGGTGAATTACTGTGGACTGTGACCAGCTGTAATGACTGACTGTAGTGTCACTTAGTCATCAAATTGACCATACACACCAAGTACACATGTACAGTACAACCAGTGATTGCAAGTATGTCGTCTAACTTGCTACCTTATGATTTCATACTGAAATACCCCCGATCTTGCCAGCCTATTTGTCCCTCAACTGCCCCTCATCACATCCACCGCCATCAGATCGTCTGATGCTTCCCCAAGTCCGAGTCGCTGAAACTGGCATGACATTCAAACTAAACAAGCAAAGTGGGCCCAGTCAATTTCAATGGACCCTCAGCCACGGTGCCGATGGCCCAGCGCCACCAATGATATGACAACGACAACATGTGTGCACAGGCTGCGCCCTCCCTGCTCAGCTGCACCCACACCACCACCACTGCCTGGACAACGATGATGCATTGTCGTCGGTGGCCTAGCGCCATCAACAACAACATGACGACAGCAATGTGTGCACATCCACACACATGCCACGGTGACAATGACACAACGTTGTTGATGGCCCAACACCATCAACGACACCATAACAATGATGTCGCACCCATACCACCACCGCTGACTGGAGGATGCAGAGACGACAACATGCACAACTGCACTTGGCCGCCTTTCGCCCCTGTCACCTTACCTTCATTGCCTCGCCTCGCCTCACCTCTCCCCCTCACCTCGTCACTGTGATGTCTAACGACTGACTCCGAGTCGATGCGATGCGCTTGTCTTGTCATTGTCATTGTCGTTCCCTTTGCCCTCAAGGCATTCTGGATCGCTCTGGAGACCGTCTGGTGCAGCCGTTTCGCTGCCCGGCTCATCAGGCTTGTCTGGACCTATCACAGGTGAGTTTTCCTCATCTTCTTGTTTCCAGTGTTGTCGGGCTTGTTCTGACGCATTCAGCACTCCCTTAGGTCAGTTCCTAGGATCCTTTTCACCATCCAACGCTCCCGACACGTCTGTTTTGGCTCTGGTAGGTGCATCATCTGAGTCACAGCTCAGTTCTCATCTCTCCCCCTCGAGCTCAATGCTCGGGAGTTCGTTCTGTGGTTTGGCGGGCTTGTCTGGGCTGGTGAGTGGTGGAGGAGGCTCTGGGGCTGTTTCAAGTAAATCGTGGTCGCCTGTGGAGGTGCAGTCACTGATCATCTTCGTCAGCTTCCATGCTTGATCACTTGTGCGTCATCACACTCCATCTCTCCCCCTTGGCTCATTGGCAGTGAGTGAGCACTCAGAGAAGCCCTTGGTAAGAGCGAGTGCCAGTGTACTCGTTTCTCTAGAAACACACGGCTAATGATACGGATCCATCTTCAGCCCGTACTTCAAAGGTTTCTTCACTCAGGAGCTGTGACTGTACTGGTCAGGAGCCTATATTTGGAAGGCCCACGCGTTGGTGCAACCAGCAAGACTGGCCAAATGGCTTACTATGACTCGAACTCCAGCCTGGGACTCAGCTATTATTCAACCATTGTGATGATGGGATCATTGCTCAGCAGTCGTACTGTACAAATGATTATCATTATGGACACATCTAATAGATTATCGTCTCGTAGCTCTGTCCAATTCATTCATGTGTCCGAAAAGGAAAAAAAAAAAACACTCTGTGTATCGCTATAAGCTAAGACAAGCTGTGATCTACTGTAATTGACTGCATTACTATGCTGCTGCTGGACTGTGTGCACTGTGATCAGCTGGATTGACAAGCAATTATGGGATTGTGTGCGCTGTCTGCTTGGCGTCGCTTGTGCCTCTGTGACACTGCCAAGGTGTCATGCTGTAAATTACTGTCATAATGCCGTCATCACTGATGTCACTGTGATGAAATAAGGGACTTACTGATGGAATATGTCGTTCGTCCCTGAGCCCCACCATGAAGATGAAGAACTTTGTGCATGGGTGGATGGCAGATTTGCAACCATGGACTGCTTTCAGTGGCCACAACTCTACTGCAAGGAATATGAATACGCCGTCTGCATTCCTTGACGAGAGCATCACCCCCATCCTTTGCCGCTCACCTGGGCGTGGTATACACCCTCCCTCAAAGATTTTGTCGTCTTATCAACCGCTGCTTTTGCTGTCGGTACACTGAAGCAAGAAAAGGCGGCGGGGATTGCATCCTTGCACCTGATCATCTTGAATTGGTATGCCACGTGGAAGAAGAACCACGGCGACAAGAAAGATATCGCAGTGAGGATGCTCCAGTTGCTGAAGCATACCGTGATGCTATTACTTCACCATCCCCTCACTTTCCATGATGTCACCGCTTTCGTCTCAGAAGCCCAACAGACTTTCCTCGACATACATGCGTACTTGGACTTTGTTGAGGTCCTAATGCCTTGCCTTGCCTTTCCCTATGGGTCTCATCTGGTCTGATCAGACTGGATGGGGGCCTTCACTCTGTTACAGAAATCCCCTGGATGTCTGAGGCCGAGGAACACGAGTTTGCCTTGTGGATTTCTTCTTCTCCTCCCGACGACCCCGATTCCAATTTCCTCCGTTTCTTCAATTTGCCTTCTGATTCTTTCGACCCGTAGACGGAGTCCCGTTCATCTTCTGATCTTCTATTCCAACCGGGACTCCTGATCCTTTCCGCAGTCCGCAGTATGTCTTCTCTTTGTTCCGTTCCGTTCCTTTCCGTTCCTCCCCTTTGCCCAGTTTCCTTTATGGACGTATCCCCTTCTAGAACGGCATTCCGCTGTTCCGTTTCCCCTTTAGGACTCCTTATTCAGGGTCCGCTCTCACTTATATAAACGCCCGCTGTACTTGTACTATTCCCCAGTTAGTTCTACGCAATACAAGTGTAGTATCTAGCCCAATCCGCTTGTGGACTTGCGAGTCTACTTGTCGAGACCCTTCTCTTAGTCTCTTCGCCTACCAAGCGCAGTACAGTAGACTCTTCGATTCCACCTCGCGCCGCAAGGGTAACATAGGACCTTGGGCAGAACTATCCAACTTTCTCCATCGTTCGTCACATGACTCCTCCGGATAAAGCTAGGTTCTACGCTTAGCGTAACAAAAAGAACTAACTGCTTTTCCGTCCCTACCACTTGGTAGAAGGACGAGACCATCCCCTCCACCACGTGAAGGATCAACCTTGAACATCTCCTCTGTGGACAAGAAAGAGACGAAGAAGACTCTGAGCACACCTCTACCCCTCGAACCAGATCTGCTCCTGCTCCACCCGAACTCTCACCTGTTCATAGAGAACCGACTCCGCGTTCTTCTTATACGAGTTCGGACAGGCGTATACCTGGCCCCTTGCATTCGCCAACCCCCTCCTACACTCCATTGACTCGTGCTCCGGCTTTTCCTCCTTTCCATCCTCCTTCTGTCCAACACTCCCCTTTGTACTCTCCTCTTCGCACTCCTGCACCTCCGCCATCTCTCCATTCCGACACCCCTTCTGACGAAGAATACCATTCTGACAACGACGACATGGCTGACGAACATCAAGCTATTGGGGCCGAACTCAAGGCCGGACTGCCAGACGACTTCTCTGGCAGGGACGAGGACACTCAACGATGGGCACTCGCCATGGAGGCATACTTTCAGATGTCTCCACGATTCAGCACCGACAAGATGAAAATCCTCACTCTTTGCAACAAGATGAGCAGGGGACGCGGTGCTATCTTCTCTGAGGGCTGGTTGAAGAAAATGCTGAATCCGGACGTTTCAGCAACAGAGAAGACCATGGAGAAGTTTTCGAACGACTTCGCCCAGGTTTTCTTTCCCTCAGATCGAACGGGCAAGGCTCGTGCAGCCTTAGGGGACATACGCATGGAAGGACTGCCCTTTAAAGGAGGCTTCCATGGATTCCGCTCTGCTTTCGAGCTCGAAATGGGTCGGAGCGGGATAACGGATGAGTTTGTCTTGAAAGACATGCTCAAGAAGGCAGTATCTGTGGATCTCGCCTTCCAGATGGCCGCAGTCGATGAAGAACCAAAGACGGCCAAGAAGTGGCTCGATAAAGCCGCTCAGTTTTATGACGTGGTCCAGCGCTTGAAGAAGCTCCACTCTGGTACTACTACATACGTTCCTTCCGGAGATAATCAGCACTCTTCCAATACCTCCTCATCTCGTCGGGATCCCTACACTATGGACATCGACACTATCCGACTTTCTCCCGCTCAACGGGCCAAGCACTTCCGCAACAACAAGTGCTTCATTTGCCACAAGGTCGGATGTCGATCCAACAAGCATCCCCGCTCTGGGAATACTTGAACCTTCCCTCCGCGAGCTCCCGCTCCATCAGCTCCGAGAATTCGGGCCGCCACGACAACTCCTGCTTCCTCACTACAGGAGTATGCTCGAACCCTGAATATCTCCGACGCAGAGGCAGTGAACTCCCTTAAGATCATCTACGGAGGCGCCGACAAAGATGGAAACCTTGCCGAAACCGCTGAAAGTGTGGCTAGGCTGGTTCTGGATGATGAAGAACCCATTGAGCCCCTTATCATTTATCACGACGACGGGGCTAACAAGGAACCACAGGATTTTTGAGTGGAGGGAAAGTATCAGCGTCTTTACCCTCCTTTACTATAGCGCCTGTATTTGTATCCGGAAAGAATGCGAGATCTATCTCAATTCCTATTACCCTGTCCGGATCAAACAGGAAAATCGCTGAAACGCATGCCCTCATCGACTGTGGGGCTACGGGGTGCTTTATAAGCACAGCTCTCGTCCATCGTCTTGGATGGGACATGCAACGATTGCCGAAACCTCTGACGGCCCACAACGTGGACGGTACCGTCAACCAAGGAGGTTTAATACGAAGGATGATGATCGCTCACCTTCGTATCGGAGAGAACGTGGAGAAACGACTTTTCTACCTCGTTCAAACTAACGAGGAGGTCATCTTAGGACTTCCTTGGCTACACCACAACAATCCGACCATCAATTGGTCAACCGGAACGATCTCTCTTCCTAGTTGGAAAGGGATCTCACAACCAAAGGAGGACGCCGAGACCCAGTGTTATCTCCTACGATATAACTCAGTTTCCAAGGATGCTATCTTCGATCAACTGGTCGATGATTTAGCCGTCGCCATGGGAGTGCTCCCTCCCTTGGAAATCAACAAGGTCACTGTCTCGACCTCCATCACCGCCGACCAAGAAAAGAAGGTCGTCGAACTCCCTCCCAAATTCGCCGAATTTCGTGATGTCTTCACGAAAGCCAAAGATGTCCCTCTTCCTCTCCATCGACCTTTCGACCACACCATCGAACTTGACGACTCGTTCATACCCAAACGAGCCAAGAACTACTCCTTGAACCCCAAGGAAATGGAGGTGTTGAAAGGATTTGTTGAAGAAAACCTGCGAGAAGGAAAGATCGTGCCGTCGAAGTCTCCTCAGGCTTCTCCGTTCTTCTTTGTGCCGAAGAAGGATGGAACCTACCGTCCTTGTCAGGACTATAGGTATCTTAACTCCCATACGATCAAGAATGCGTATCCCCTTCCTTGCATCGCGGATTTGATCGACACCCTGAAGCACTCGTGGTACTTCACCAAGCTTGACATCTGATGGGGCTACAACAACATTTGGATCCGCCCCGAGGATCAATGAAAGACTGCCTTCACCACCCCTCTTGGTCTCTTCGAGCCAACAGTAATGTTCTTTGGGCAGTGTAACTCACCACCAACATTCCAGGCTTTCATGAACCATATCTTTGCCGACTACCTTGCAGAAGATTGGCTCATCATTTACATGGATGATCTGATGGTTCACTCGAAGGATTACGACGAACATGTCAAACGGATTCGTCTTGTTCTCCAATGCCTTCGTGAACACAAGCTAGGCGTTAAGCTGGAAAAGTGCACGTTCTGTGCACCAAAGGCAGAGTACCTTGGCATGATTGTCAGGGAAGGTCAAGTTTCCATGGACCCTGTGAAACTGACCGCTATCGAGGAATGGATCGCCCCACAATCCGTTAGTGCAGTATGCTCGTTCATGGGCTTTTGCAACTTTTACAGGAAGTTCATCCCTGATTTCTCTAACATTGTGCAGCCGCTCCTTTCTTTGACGAAGAAGGGCGCCCAATGGCAATGGTTGCCGGACCATGAGGCTTCTTTTCAGAAACTCAAGAAGGCGTTCCTGAGTCGGCCAGTACTGCGGTACCCCGACACCGATCATCCGTTTTTCGTTATGACGGATGCTTCTCTCTGCGCATCTGGCGCTGTCCTGATGCAGAAGGATGGCAACGGGGATCTCCACCCCTGCGCCTATTACTCCAAGACTTTCGCTCCGGCTGAGCGAAATTACGATATCTATGATCGCGAACTCCTCGCGGTTATACGGGCCCTTGAGGAATGGCGCCAATACCTCACGGGCACTAATCACCCGGTTACGGTGATTACAGACCACCGGAACTTGACGTACTTCAAGTCTCCTCAGAACCTTTCTCGCCGACAGGCTCGCTGGTCGATGTTCTTGCAGGACTTCGACCTCCACTGGGACAATCAGCCTGGCTCTGCCATGGGTCCTGCGGATGCGTTATCTCGTCGTGATGTCATCGATACATCCGACGACAATACAGCTATGACTCTCCTCCCCGATCTCGGGAAACCTCTCCCCGCTCTTCCTGAGGAACCGACTGACGTTTCCGACGTCATCATCAATCAGTTGGACGTTGCCTTGGCTAGCAAGATTGCTCGCCATACTGCTGAGGATCCCCTTGTCACCGACGCGGTGAAAGCTTTGACCGAGGGTGACTCACTCTTCCCTCGTGCCTCTCCGAAGGATTGGACGTTCCTGGACAGTGCCTTGTACTTCAAGGGCCGTCTCTATGTTCCCGAGCCTGCCCGGCAGGACCTTGTACGGTCCCTCCATGATTCG